>APFE030928074.1:2584-20930 GCA_000404065.3 Pinus taeda | reverse complement strand
AAGTCAGATACATCATCTTGTTTCAATCTACTATCTACATCTAACTGTACAAGAGAGGATTCATTAAACTTTACATCTTTGTTGATGATGATTTTGCAGGTAGTAGGATCCCACAATTTATATCCCTTTGTTCCAACACCATACCCAACAAAGATATACCTTTTAGACTTTGGATCTATTTTAGTTCGCTGATGTTTAGGCACTAGAGCATATGCATCACAACCAAACACCCTGAGTTTAGAATAGTCACAAGGGTGACCTTTCCATACCTCTTGAGGAATCTTGTAGCTTATCGTTGTTGATGGAGATCGATTTATCACATAACAAGTTGTTGCCACCGCTTCCGTCCATAACTCCTTTTGCAACCCGGCATTACTCAGCATACTCCTTGCTCTCTCTAGAAGAGTCCTATTCATGTGTTCAGCAACTCCATTTTGCTGAGGAGCATAAACCATGGTCTTATGTCTCTCGATCCCTACATCCTTGCAATAGCTGTCAAACTCCTTGGAAGTATACTCACCACTATTGTCAGTTCTTAAACATTTTATTGTTCTACCAATGTTGTTTTCTACCAATGCTCTAAACTGCTTGAAAACTGAAAAAACATCAGACTTCCTTTTCAACATGTAGACCCACACTTTCCTAGAAAAGTCATCAATAAACGATACAAAATATGATGAGCCACCATATGAGGTTGTAGGGGCTAGACCCCAGACATCTGAATGAATATAGTCGAGTATTCCTTTACTAGTATGTTTGCCTGTTTTAAACTTTTGTTTACTTTGTTTTCCAAACAGACAATGCTTACAGAAATCTAACTTTCCAGACTTTAGATTTGGAAGTAACTTGCGATCAGCCAAAAATTTTAACCCTCTTTCACTCATATGCCCCAATCTTTGATGCCATAAGTGAATGGAACTACTGTCATGTTCAGACACCGTAGACACATAAACTGACCCTGTACCTCCTTCTAACTGAAAAAGATTTCCTACCTTCTTAGATTTCATAACTAGTAAAATACCTTTGTAAATTTTCATTACTCCACCTTGAATTACAGTTTTATATCCATTTCAATCAAGTGCTCCTAATGAAATCAAATTTTTCCTTAAATCTGGTACATGCCTTACATCACTTAATATTTTAGTTTTCCCATCAAACATTTGCAGTTGTATACTCCCAATCCCCACAATATTACATGTTACATCATTACCCATGTACACAACTCCATCATTATTTGATTTATATGTCTTAAACCATTCTTTATGAATACACATGTGGTTTGATGCACCGGAATCTAACAACCAATGTTGATCATGATTTGACACATTAACTGATAATACTTCATCACTCATACCTGAACCAGATGCCGAACCTGTATCTGTCGTATTTTCCTCCTTCTTCTCTGTCGAAGAATCTGCTTTAGAAGTTTGCTATTGTCGCTTCCAGCAGTCCTTCTTCAAATGCCCCGATTTGCCACAAAACTAACACTTTACCTTACTCTTCTTCCCTTTCAACTTTGAACGTGAGTCGCTCGGCCTATTGGAGCGTCTTTCTTTCGAACGACCTCTAACCATCATAGATTCTGATGTAGAGGTTTCTAAATGCAACCTTCTCCTTGTTTCTTCCGATAATAAAGATGCAACTACATCATCAAACTCAATAGTTTCTGATGAACTAAGACTTATAGAAGTAACAAAATGATCCCATGGCTCGGGCAACGAGCATAAGAAAGTAATAGCTTTATCCTCAAATTGAATTTTTACTTCTATACTTTGTAATTGCACCAGAAGAGTATTAAAAGCATTTAAATGATCAACAATTGATGTACCTTCCTTCATTCGCAAACTGTACAACTGTCGCTTCAGGAGAATCCTATTGGTTAAGGATTTGGTCGTGTACAGTTTCTCTAGTTACGTCCACAAACCAGCAGCTGTTGTCTCCGACACAATATTAAACACGACATCATCCGCCAGACACAGTCGAATAGCACTTATTGCTCTTTCATCCATCTCGGCCCACTCATTATCTGTGATGTTGTAAGGCTGTTTGGATTTTCTCAACAACGCCTTTGCCACACCATGTTGGACAAGCAAATCGTACATCTTCACCTTCCAGATTTCGAAGTTGTTTTTACCATTAAACTTCTCGATCTCAAAACGAGCACTCTGAGTTTTCGCCATCTCGTTTAAAACACACAATCTCCAAATCAAACTTTTAAATACTAGAAGTTAATACATACAAACCGCCTATGCCTTATATTACACTGCCTTTGCTTTTAAAAAAATATTTTTGCTGTGCAAATTACAATAAAAAACCCAAAAAAAAACAATTGCAATTTTTTTTTTATACCCACGCAATCATTGGTGCTACAGGCATTACACGCGCCCTTTAATCACTACGCATCTGGCATTCACCATGTGAATACACATGTGCTCGTCATTTTCCACAAGAAGTTTTTTAAAAAAACAAACGTTCTACGCTTCTGAAGGGTCTGCGTAACATTATTTGAATGATTGTGAAATGATTTGAGATGGAAACCTCATACCTATGAGAATGTCTTCTCGCCGCCTTAGAGTTTGGTAGTTCAGGTCCACCGCCTCACGTTTTGCGTGTCCTAGCAGAACACGCACCAGCAGCTAACTTGCACCAGCAGCTAACACGCACCAGCAACTAACACGCACCAGCAGCTAACATGTACCAGCAGCCAATTAACCAGCGATACGTACCACCAGCAAACAGTGAATATGCATCTGGCATAACACGCAGGTCCACCAGGAATCGTTTGTAGACACACACAGGTCACATACGCACCACTGCAATGTAAAACCACTGCACGTTTCCTGATCCAATGTATAGGAACCGCCAGCACCACCGTTGCAGCAGCGCAATTGCTTTGACAGTTCTAGTAGTGCAATTGCTAACGTTTCAACGTTGCCCGGTGTCTGTCCCACGCAGCAGTTCAATGTCACAGCCAGTTGTTGCTTTGTGAATGCTGATCCAACGCATACATCGTCCTCGCACCTCCAACAGGCTTGAGCCCGCCACTCCTCCACTGCGTCGCTCCTCCAACTTGCTCTGATACCATTTGTTAGAGCCAACGGTGCGCAGCAGACAAAAAATATACACAGCAAATAAACCATACACAGAAGACACAGAAGATTAATGTGGTTCACCCAACCAATCTAGGCTACGTCCGCCAAACATAGGCATCAGCAATCTTATTATTAATCAGGAGATTACAAAATAATCATTTTCCTCACAAACTCTCACAATCCAATATGTGTACGGGCATGTATTTTATAGCCAAGAGAATCTAATTGACTCATAAATCCTCTCGCAATGAATATAGGATACATTAACTCTTTCCCAACTAACTGGAGCTAATCTAGCAACAAATTCCTATTGTTGTCACACATTAGACATTTTTGCCTAATTTATGAAACAGAAAATCTCAACAATGGCATAGAAGCTATAGCTATCGTTCATTTTCTTTGCATGGGTTTTCATTTCAAGAGACTCACAATCCATGAAGACCAATAGCCTTTATTTACGGATCCCAACCCTAGCAACCATGAGCCATGGCTGAGTGAAGGTTTGAAAGGTCTTATGAAAAGTAATTAAATTCTGTGTGCAGTTATCTTCTTGAGTCATCATATTCATGTTTTCGGAATCGATGTTTCGAACAATTCTATGTCGTTTATTATCATGATAGATCTATGAGTGAATAAGTCAGAACTCAATAGCTTTAATAAATAAAAGTGAGGGTTGGGATGGAAATGAATTGAAAACAATTTTGATCATGATTTAATTCAGTTTTAGTTTTAATTTTTTATTTTGTTAATAAATTTTTAGTTTAAGTTTTTATTTTAATATCTAGTTTTCTTTTAAATATTATTAATTCTTAAAATTTGACAAGTGTATTTAATAATTTGTATAAATTATTTTTAGTTTAATTGAATGATTAAAAAATAAATAATAATTAATACCTAATATTTATTAATGATTATAACTAATTATTATTTTTCTGCATAATATTAATTTTATTAGTTTCAAGATTAAAATGAATTAATGTTAAAATTTTAAAATTAACAATTGTATTTAATAAGTTGTATAAATTAATTTTAGTTTTAATTAAATGATTAAAATAAATAATAATTAATACCTACTTATTATTTTTCTGCATAATTAATAATTTATATTAATTTCAAGATTAAAATGAATTTAAATATTTAAATTGAATACAACTTTTAATCTTTATTTTTGTTTGAATAATTGAGAATTATATATATACAATCACTAAAGTTAATTTTGTTAATGATGTTACAAAGTCTTATAAACTTATTATATAATATTAATTATTAATATATTAATTATTATTAATTAATTTATAAAGTTTTAAAATTAGAATTGAATATAATGATTGAGATTAAATTAAATTAAACTAAAGTTTTAGTAAAATTAAAATAATTAAAATTGAAATTATAAAATTATTCATTCTTGATTTTTTCTTTTTTTAAATTATTTTAATAAGTTTTAGGGTTGGTATACTTATAAGGAATACCATGGAGGCCAAATATGGCGATAAGAAGGCAAGGAGCATCTAGGAGAAGGTGGAATTAGAGGTGAGAGTAGGAATCCAATTATCACTTATTCTACAACCATCATCGCGGTTAAGGTTGTTAGGGTGTTTTCCTATTTTCATAGTTTCTCTAAATATCTCACGTGATAATGATCAATTTTGGCCACAACACAAGAGTTTTCAATACAACTATGATGATTGGTTTTACTGGAGTGCTCAGCCAAAGATGATGTTTTGGAACAGTTATGCTTAATGTTAGCGACATGCTCTTAAATTTTGGTTAATATTGATCAACTACTCTCACCAATATAGGCTTTGCCACAAGAAGAAGGAACCAGATAAACCCCTTTGTGGCATTTAGGATCAATAGGATCTTTTACCAATTTTAGGCATCTCCTAATGGTGTTCATAGGTTTGAAGGTGGTTTTTATATTGTTCTTCTTTAAAATATAATAAATTTTATCAGTGGTGACCAATATATAGGGGAGGTGGTCCTTACCATCATAATCATCCATTGGTTATTTGTTTTTAGGATTCTCCACCTTCTTGAAAGCTTTGATTCCTTAGCGTCTTCTATATCCATTATTTTCAAAAACATCCATGAGAACCCCCATTTTCTGAGAAGGATGATGGTGAGAGTTGGCATGAAGGCATTTCAGCCACGGTGTTTCCAAAAACGAGCTCACGATGGATGGTAAGGCATCACACTAAGCTAAGGTTTCATCCACGAAAGTGAAACAATAAACAATGTTTTTGAGAATAAGGCAGCAACATCAGATGCTGAGAAAGTAAGAAAGCATACCATGAATGTCTCCAGCACCCAAATTGACCAAGTCACTTTAGGTCTCCTTGAAAGAGGCTTGAATTTTTCCATTTCCCTTCGTACAATCCCCAAAGAAGACATTATGTGCAACATTGAGTATGTGATTAAGGATTTACTGGACAACATTAAAGAGATTGTTAGACAAGATTGCTCCATCATCCTCAAGAAATCCCAACCACCCAGAAGAAGCATTTCCAAACAAGAATATCTTTCTCTCAATACCCTAAACCAAAACTCTAATATTGTGGTCTTGAAATCTTACAAAGGTGGTACGACTATTATAATGAACACAAATGATTATAGTGAGAAGATGCTAGACCACCTGGCCAATAGGAGTTGTTACATTAAATTAAAAAAGAATCCCATAAGAAGTATCTCCAGGGATGTTAATAACATGATAAAATCAAGCAAAGAACACATTAAAAATATTATTGAAACCAATCCCTACACCCCCTGTTATCACTCAGGTTGTTCCCTTCGACTCCTAAGGAAATACGGCCGAGGTAACCACAAACCAAGCTTTGGACTGCAGGTCCTAGCCTACTAGCAGTCAGAGAGGGCTCTCTCTTTGGGATTTGGCTTTGTTTAAGGGATGATTTTAGGCTAGATATGATGCACATGGGTTTTGATTTAGATTGGTGGGATGGTTGATCCATTCAAGCAGAGTTGGCATGCAAAGTTTAAGAAGTTCAAACCATTGGGCATGGAGTCAATGAATGTGAACTGAAGGGTGTGTTTTCTTTGGTAGAAGAAGGGAATATGGAGCAGGATAGCTACACATGGCACAATGATTTATGGTGGAACAAGGATGAAATGGAGGTCAGGGGATGAGAGGCAATTAAGGATCTCTCATCTAGCCAAAGAGGGAAAGTGGATGAAGGCTGAATAGGGCAATGAAGAATTCCTAGACAACATTCATATGTGAAAGAAACAGCTTAAACATGTTTAATTAAAAATGCATATTCATCACTGATTCAGAGGAAAACATAGAAAAGTTACAAGAATTGAGCACAGAGGGCATGAAAACCAGTTCTAATCTATTCCTTTTTCCTGCAACTTAGATTATGATATATATATGGTACAGCTATGTATAAACTGATAAACAGAGGGAGGAAAGACTTATTGAACCGTGAGAAAGCACGAGAATTCCATAATATGCTCTTCAGCCATTAAAAGCACAACCAGCCAGTTCAGATGCAAACATTCCAGCAATCTTTGATTACAGAAGTTCTTAATATTTACAGCGCAAGTCTCAAATGAGAGATCAACCAAATAACCCACCAACCCTTATTACATTGTTCAAGGCTGTATTTATAGGCGAAATATCTACAAAAATAGATCTGATAGGAGATCTGAGGAAATAAATGCAATTAACCTAACTTCTCTTGCAAGTAATGTAAAAATATCTATCTAATGCTGCGCTGGGGGCAGCTGTTTCGAAAATGAGGCTATGTGGCATCCTTTGGTAGCTCTGTTTTCCAATCTGCAATTACTGCGCCCTCCATTTCTTATCTGCACCTCTTGGTCGGTTCTGCTGCTCCTAGGTGGCTGTGATTCTTATTAAATTTGATAATACTTGGCTTTAATGGCCTTTAACTCTGTTCTGGCATTCATTGACTTTGTTTGGATGGTCTTAATGTTCACCCACTTTGATATCATCAATCTGATACTCTTTGTCGCTTCACTGATACTCTTTTAATTGAATCTGGGCTTCATCTTCCCTTTGATATGCTCGAAACTGTGAAATCACCCCTTTTTACCTCTTTTTGGCAAAAATAGCTACTGTGAACCATGAGCTGGGTGAGGCTAATTGCGCATCAAAAAATGCCTCAGATTTTGATTCCGGGCTTCCTAAGCATCGATTTCGCACTTGCGCGCTTTTTTGGCAGGTGACGTCAGCATGACGTCAGTGGTATGGCGGATGATGTTAGCAATGGGACCCAGTACGGCAGGTGACGTCAGCAGGGTGACGTGGCAGGGTGACGTGGCAGGGTGACGTGGTGCTTACGTCACGCGGGGGGGAAGCGGTATCCGGTTTTAGGCGCACCGCTTTTGTGCACAGGTGGTTTGGGAGGAGGGGGCTCCGCCATAGCCGGGAGGGCGACACGTGGCAAGAGTACGACGAGAAACCGCCCATCTTTCGGATGCTAACCCGCGGCACATCGGGGCAGGAAAAGACCCGCCCACCGTAGATCGTAGGGCGCGGGCAATCGAACGGCTGGCGGGACAGGTAAGACGGTAGAAGGTTAGGGACGGGGCCCGCGGTGCCTTTATTAATGATTTAATTTCGGCAGGGGGGAAAACTTTAATAAAGTGGGCTTTTTCAATTGGGTTTGCAGGTTATGAGTGAGCGGGTAATGGTTGTTAGTGTGACCAGGTGTCAGACTAACTCCAGTTAGGAGGCGGATGGGTTAGTAGGAGCCCCAGATGGACTACTGCCTCCCGGACATAGAAGAATATGGCTATAGTGCCGAGGAAGGGATAATATCATTTGTTGGGATTTTATATAGTTTTCACATAGTAGGGGATAGGGGAATGATTTAGGGAGCTAAATAATAAAGTTAGGAGTTAGTATGACTTGGTGGAGTGGAAATGTAAGGGAAATGATGGATTGTGTAAAGATTAATTTTACACAAGAAATGTGGCTTCTGTTCATTGAGGAAAGTTAAAACTTGACTTGATATTTCACGCAAATGAGGTGAAAGAAGGACTTATTGGGCAGATCCCAAGGTCCTCAAGGGGATGTTAGTAAGTGATTTGGGAAATAAGAAGAAGGGGGAGTTAGAGATGCCTTGCCTGATCTGATCAAAATGAGAAAGTGCCACAAAACTGTGATCTGGATGAATATAACACTTGAAAAATATGAAATGGATCACATAGCTTGATTTTTGCAACCACAAAACTACTTACCTAGCCTACTTACCTAGCATTTTTTCTTCTTTTGGTTTGGGTGCACTTGAACTTGCAAACCCAGCTTTTCATCTTTTTTCTTTTAACTGGCCTCCTAACTACATCTATACTTATTTCATCCAGGGGCTCAGATTAGGCTGTTGAGCATCCTTATTCTCTACCTAGCTAGCAATCTGCCAAGCCTAAACTGTTTGGATAGATAATGATTCTTTATATTCTACAACAGGAAATTGAAACCCAGGGAGACCAAGATTAAGCTGTTTGGACCTCCCTTAACTGTGAAATTCTTCAAAAATGGAACAACTCATCAAAATTGGAATACAGCAGAGGCACTTAGGCTAGCAGACTCTCATGGACACTTCTTTGGCCTCAGTAGCAAATATGGAACATTGCAGCCTGCAAAGCATGACATATTTGGCATGTAGAACTATCAATCATGAAAGATGAATACCTGCTATGAGCAGGAGGCTAACACCCCCAAGATTTATGGAGCCCCTAAAATTCACAAAGAAGGTATCCCCATAAGGCCGATTGTCAACACCATTAGAGGTCCCATTTACGTGAAATACCTTGCTACAAAACATAAACCCATGTTGGGGAACACCAGTTCCTTTGTCAAAGATTCCAATCACTTCATCAATGAGATCAAATAGATCAAACTAGACCAACATTACATCTTGGTTAGTTTTGATGTAAAATCTCTCTAAACTAACATTCCCATAGATGAATCCATGGAATTTGTCTATAAAGTCACTGATATTGACATAACGAAATTAGTAGAAGTTTGTCTAAAATCAACCTTTTTCAATTTTAAAGATGATATATATGAGCAGACTTGTGGTGTAGCTATGGGTTTAGCTCTATCACCTATCATTGCCAATATGTTTATGGAACATTTTTAAGCTAAATCCATTGAGTCTTCCCCATTAAAACCTAAGCTTTGGAAAATATTTGTCAATGACACTTATATTGATTGGCCTCATCGAAAAGTAAAATTAGACATTTTCCTAAAGAACCTTAACAATCAATCTAATTCTATCAAGTTTACAATGGAAGTGGAAGAGAATGGCAGCCTTCTCTTTATTGAAAATTAAGAGAAACTAGGATGGCTCAATATCTCACTAGGTCTATCGTAAGAAAACCCACATAGAACATTACCTTCATGCCAACTCTCACCATCATCCTACTCAAAAACTGGTGGTTCTCAACAATCTAGCAACTAGGGTTGTTCACATTTCATATCATGATCATTTTGAATAGGAGAAGAACCATCTCATGGATGTTTTTCAAAAGAATGGATATAGAAGGCACCAAGGAGAAAAGCTTTCAAAAAGGTAGAGAATCCTAAAAGCAAACAACCAATGGATGGTTATGTTGGTAAGGTCCACCTCCCCTATATATTGGGCACCACATATAAAATTTCTTATATTTTAAAGAAGAACAATATGAAACCCAACTTCAAACCTATGAAAACCATTAACAGATGCCTAAAATCAGTAAAAGATCCTATTGATCCTAAATGCCACAAAGGGGTTTATCTGGTTCCTTATTCTTGTGGAAAAACCTATATTGGTGAGACTAATAAACCAATATGAACTAAGATCTAAGAGCATGTCACTGACATTAAGCATAATTGTTCCAAAACCTCATCTTTGGTGGAGCACTCTAGTAAAACCAATCATCAGATTTGTATTGAAAACTCTTGTGTTGTGGTCAAAATTGATCATTATCACCATAGGAAATTTAGAGAATCTATCGAAATAGGGAAACACTCTAACAACCTTAACCGCGATGATGGTTGTAAAATAAGTGATAATTGGATTCCTACTCTCACCTTTGATTCCACCTTCTCTTAGATGCTCCTTTCCTTCTTATCACCAGATTTGGCCTCCATAGTCTTCCTTATAAGTATGCCAACCCTAAAACTTATTAAAATATTTTAATAAAAGAAAAAATAAAGAATGAATAATTTTATAATTTCAATTTCAATTTATTTTGATTTTAACTAAAACTTAGTTTAATTTAATTTAATATCAATCATTATATTCAATTGTAATTTTAAAACTTTATGATGCCAGTGACGGTAAGTGTTGTCCAATTGGAGACTGGTGGTTTCCTCGAAGTACTAGGGTTTTTAGGCATTCGCGGATGTAGAACTCCATGGATGCGCACAAAGGAGGGAGCTCCACTCCCTCCTATAGGCAGGTAGTGGCTAGCCAAGGAAAGAAACCAATACAGAGCATCAGAGGTCCTTCAAGTGAAGGGATACGGAATACGGAAGAAGAGCAATATTTAAATAAGTCAAGGGAGGATAACAACAATAAAGAAAATGAGGAAGAAGACAAGGAACGGGGAGCGAAAAACAAGGCACAAAAGGAACCATGCAAACTGAAAGCTGAGGTCACACCCAAAGTAGTTTTAAATGATCCTCCTCTGCAGGTGCATAGGGAGCACATGCGGACATATGCTATTATTTGTAAATTCATGGGATTATGGCCCGCTGAAAAGGCTTTATAGACATGGATTCAATACAATTAGAAACCAAAAGGAAGCATTGACCTACATCTTGGGTCAAAAGGTTTCTTCACTATGGTCTTCACAAATATTAAGGATAAAGACAGGGTGTTTGAAGGAGGGTTATACTTCTATGTAGTAGCAGGCCTCTACATGCGACCGTGGATGATGAATTTTGTCCCTGAGTGAGAAACCTCCACTTCGGTCCTGGTCTAGGTAAGACTCTACTCTCTACCTCTAGATTACTAGCAAATGGAATCGTTATCTACCATAGGAAACAAATTAGGCCACTTTGTCAAAACTTCTAAGGCCACCAAAAGGGGAAAGTACACTTCCTTCGCACGAATATGTGTGGAGATGGATCTCTCTAGGGCTCTACTGGATGAGGTCATCTTGGAAGTTTTTGATGAAGAATGGGTGCAAACAGTATGCTATGAACATATTCCTTTCAGATATCAAAGGTGCCTTGAGCATGGGCACCTATTCAGAGATTTCCCTCTCAGTAAAATAGAGAACAAAAGTAAAGCAAACATAATGAAAGATACTGAAGGCTTTCACAAAGTGGTACATAGAGGAAAAGGGGGCAAGAGGGGGCCAAAGCAACATCAAACAGAAGGGAAATAGGCTAACCTGAACAGGTTCCGAGTAATCTAAGAAGAAGAAGAGATAACAAAAGTAGATTAGGTTATGGAAGGAAGCCCAGTGGAGGAGAAAGAAGAAGATGTAGCACAAGCACAGGATTATTACAAACAGAAAGAGACTATGCTGAGTGAAGCAAAACTAGAGATGGACTTAGAAATGACCCAGAGTGAGATGGAAATGGAGGATCATGAACTGCAAGAGATTCTTGATAGGGAACACTTAGATCTGGAAGGGTTCTTGAAATAGGGGACCATGAGTGGGGTAGACCCATTACTGCAAGAAGATTTCAATAGAGTACAACAGCTATTCCTATGGAAAACTCAAGATAAAGGGCTGGACATACAAAGAAAAAATGAAAGGTAGCACAATGAAGGTGTAAAAACTATGAAAATCACACCTAGATTAGCACCAAAAAACCCAAGAAAGAAAAGAGACAAGAAAAAGTAGAGCGAGTTATTGATGGAATGTGGAAAGCTAATGATAGATTCAGGTAAGATGAAAGATCTAACCAGCTACTCCTTTACGAATCTTTAATAATAAAGTTTACATCTTGGAATATCAGAGGACTATATAGTAAAAGAAAGCAAAGAATTCTTAGTATATAATGAAACAAGAAGCTTTGGATATGATATTTATCTAGGAAACTAAATGTTCCATTCAAAAAATAAAAGAAATTCATAACAAATGGCTCAATAGATTTGAGTTTCTAGAATTCAAAGCAGATAATACAGTAGGGTGCATTCTTACTCTTTGGAACCCCCAAAAGATTGGCATAATAGATGCTAAGGCATTTAGAAATTATTTATCAATGGTTATACAACCAATGGGAGATTGGGAGACCTATCAGGTCACAAATGTTTATGGCCCTCAAAGAATGGATGATAAACTTAGGTTTCTAGATTCTCTTATGGAGCTTAGAGACAGAGATGTAGATGTACCATGGATATTGTGTGGGGACTTCAACATGATCAAATCACTCTCAAAGAAAAGAGGGGGAACCAGAACTTTAAGAAGAGATTCTTTAGCATTTCAAACATTTATAGACAATATGAAGCTTTTTGATACTGACGTGAGTAATGGTCTCTTTACTTGGAACAATAAAAGAGGAGGAGAGTCGCAAGTAGCCTCAAAGTTAGACAAATTCATAATCGTAGAGGACCTTATGCTTAACAAAAAGGAAATGATAGCGAGAATTCTCCCCTTTGGAGGCTCAGACCATTGGCCTGTTCAACTTGAGGTTCAGGGTATTGGTACCCCCAAGAATAGACCTTCCAGATTTGAGAATATATGGCTCTCCCACCTAGACTTCATCAGCAACATCACAAAATGGTGGACAGAAGATCTTCATATTCAGGGTACAAGAATGTTCCAGCTACACAAAAGACTAAATCACATCAAGCTCAGACTTAAAGATTGGAACAAGAATGAATTTGGCAATATTTTTGCAGTGAAAAAAGTTATTGAAGATAAAATGAGGGAACTCAATCAAACCCCTATCATGGATGGCTTTGATAAATATAGAAATGACCTAGTAAACAAACACCATCAAGACTCGGAGAATTTATGGAAACAAGAGGAAACATTTTGGAGAAAAAAAATCCAGAGTCCAATGGCTGAAGGAAGGGGAGCGTTACACTAGATTCTTCCATAGATCTACCATAGTAAACAAATCTCATAATAGGATCTCTTCGATCAAGGACGAGGAAGGTCATCTTCATAATTCCCATGAGGATATTGAAGAAGTGTTAGTTCAACACTTTCATGGGATAGCACAGGAAACCATTTCTGATAGAAAGCATTTTTTCAAGGATTTAACAAGACATATTCCTAGACTGGTTACTAGAGAGGATAATTTCAATCTCAATAGGCCAGTGACAGAAGAAGAGGTTCGTGAGGTCATCGAAGAAATGCAGAATGGTAAAGTACCAAGCCCTGATGGTTTCAATGTGGATTTCTTTAAAGCTTGTTGGAATATTGTTAAACAGGACATTCTGAACGTAGTGGAAGATTCTAGGTTGACTAGAACTATTTTGAAGGTGCTCAACACCTCCTTCATCTCCCTGATCCCCAAACAAGACAATGCTCAGACTCCTGATAGGTTCAGACCCATAGCCTTGTGCAATGTGGTATATATGATAATATCCAAGGTTGTTTCTAACAGACTCAAACCACTTCCTCCAACTCTAGTTTCTGTGGAGTAATCTCGTTATGTGGAGGGTAGACAAATTCTTAATAACATCATTCAAGTGCATGAGGTGGTGCACTCTTTGACAAGCAATAGGAAGCCTGGTATGATTATGCAATTGGACCTAGCCAAAGCTTACGATAAGTTGAATTGGACCTATATAAGGAGGGTCCTTATTGCTTTTGGGTTTGATCATAACTGGGTAAGATGGGTAATGGCCCTAGTAACTTCTTCCAGCTTTTCAATTCTGGTTAATGGCTCTCCTTCCAGGACCTTTACTCCTTCCAGAGGCCTCAGGCAGGGTGATCTTCTCTCTCCCTTTCTCTTAATCCTCATGATGGAAGGACTCGGTCGGTCTATCAAGCATGCAAAATAAGTTGGTAATATCAAAGGCCTCCAACTTTCAGAGAATGGTTAGGCTTTGACCCATCAACAATTTGTTGATGATATTATGCTGCAGGGAATCCCCACAGTCAAAGAAGCTCTAGCATATAAACATATCCTATCTGAATTTGCCATGGCTACAAGTATGGAAGTTAATCTCTCCAAATCTAAGATTTTTTTCTTTAATACCAATATTGCTATTCTGAAAAATATCTCTAGGATTCTAGGCTTTCAAAGGGATGTTCTTCCCTGCAAATATTTGGGAGTTCCTCTTACTGATAAACCTTTGAACAAGGGCATTTGAGAGCTGGTGATTAATAAGATGCAAGATAAAATCAGGAAGTGGACCTTTAGATCTTTAAACTTGGCTGGTCGGTTGGTTATCACAAAAGCTATTCTCCAATCAATCCATGTTTTCATGTTATCAACCCTTCCAGCTCCAAAAGGATTTTTGTAACATTTTAGAACCATTCAAAGAGACTTTCTTTGGGGGAAGGGGCAGGAAAGAAAGAAATGGGCCTTGGTAGTCTGGGAGAAGATTTGCAAACCTAAAAAATATGGGGGTCTTGGACTGGATGATCCGGAAGCACTAAGTCAAGTTGTAGAGGCAAAATTATGGTGGTGATGGGTAAAAGACCCAAAGGCGCAGTGGGCTAGCATTTGGAAAGAAAAATATGCCATCACTTGGCAAGATAATGATCTCATAAGGATGTATGGCATCATAAAGGGCTCACACATCTGGAATAAGGCCTGGTGGAATAGAGGATTAGTACAAAAAAATAGCTTCTAGGAGATCAGATATGGTGATCTTGCTTTGTTTTGGGAGGATAAATGGCAACAAGAACCTACACTGTTAAGAGAGGACCTACTAAACCTCAAGAAAGATACATATACTTAGAGGTTATTTAAGGTAAAATATTTTTGGGATCAAACCAATAGTGAAGGAAAATGGAGAACCTGGAAGAATTTGGATAACGGGGAAGACAACCGACTGAAAGCCAAAGCAAAGACACTCCTTACAATGTTGGAACAAAGGGAAATATTAGTGACAGGGGGGCATGATCAACTTAGATGGGGCAATAATAATGTAGGCACCTTTAATCTTAAGGAAGCAAAACACATTCTCCTTGAGCTGGATTCCAATGAACCAGATAGGGTTTGGCAGAACATATGGAGACATGAAGGATGGATGAAGATTAAACTCTTCATGTGGTTGGTTCATCATAAGAAAATTCTGACTTGGGATAACACTCGGAAGAGGGGTGTTCTAGGCCCTTCCAAATGCTATCTTTATGAAGCCCAAGAGGAAACAATGGAGCACCTTCTCAATAACTGCATTTTCACCTCTTGGTTGTGGGATATTTTTTCCACTATCTTCTAGCAGATAGACAGGGACAAAGGAAGCATCATCAATACCCTAAACAATTGGAGATACAACTTCTCTAATTTTGAACTACTAGGCTCAGCCTGGGCTTTAACACCAAGCTTCATAATATAGACTATCTGGAAAGAAAGGAACAATAGAATCTTTAAGAATGTAAAATGTTTCTCCCATCGCCTTTTGGAGCAAATATTAAGACAACTTAAGGAGACAGTAAGTACCATAGTGTGAAAATACCCTAAGAATCGACCCCCTGAATCTGAAACATAAATTCTTCTTAAGTTGGGTATGCAGGGGCTTATTCCACAGGGCCTGGACAGGAAGGGTTTGAAACTTGATACTAAGCAGGATTATTGGCATCCTCCCCCTCAGGGTTTTTTGAAATTCAACATTGGTGAGGCTTCCAAAGATAACCCAGGTATTATTGGCTTTGGAAGGTTGTTAAGGGATGAAAAAGACAGTCTCCTTTTCATTTTCCATTTCCATTTGGGAAGAGCCACTAACAATATGGCAGAATTAATGGCTCTTGAACAATGTTTGAAATTCCTAAAGCAAGATAATCTCCAAAATGTTATTATTGAAGCTGATTCAGAGTTAATCATAAACTCAGTCAAAAGAATCAGTTGTGGCACGGAGCCGGAAAAAGTCTCAAAACAATAGAGGTTTCTCCTGGTCTTTCAAAGGATTCAACTTCATCTTCGAGGCTTACGTACCATGAGTTTTAACCATGTGCGAAGGACAAAAAATAAATTGGTGGACATCTTGGCCAATCAAGGAGTGCTTTGTACCAAAAGCAGGGTTGCGCTGAGTTGGCTTAAGATGCCTCAGAATAGGTTAAAGTTGCAATGTCATGACCAGGTGGATGAGGACATAATGGTGTTCTGAAACAAAGACGTAGAGGCGGGGTCTAGCTGATGTGGATTATTTATGCAGAGGTTTTTCTGAAGTAAGAACATTCTGGGGATGCAAGTTACTGTCGACCTCCCCAACCCATGATAGTATGAACACAAAAGTTTCAGTTGGAAGTTGCTAGGCAGGCTCAGATCTGTAGATGGTCAGCCGAATAGATGGATTTTCATTGTGCACAAGTTCATGAGCCCACGGAGATGGGATGATGAGTGGGGCCAGAATTCCAACTTTTCTGGTAGCCTTAAACCCCCAATGTTTCTTTCTATAGCTACAATACCGCTTGTAAGGTGGTTTATCGTCCATCGCATTCCTTTCACGCAGGAAGTAGTTTTGCAGAGTTGGGAGAGATTCCATTTACCTTGCTCAATGTGGCATAGTATGGGGAAGGAATATCTCCCTCATCATGTGGTAATTTTTGGTATGTTAGGCTCGTGCGATATGCTCCTCGACCGTCGGATCTTGCAAGATGGATCTACGGTCAAGAACAAGTGATCATGTTGGTGGGTCCATGCCAGATCCATGTTGGCGTGGTTAATCCTTAGGCTACTAGGTATAGTGATATTATCCTCCCCTGTTCGATCTGGCATGGAGGATCTATAATTAGGAACAAACGAGTAGGTTGGTGGGTCCAGGATGGCTATCCCGTGGTTAATCACCAATCTACTAGGTATAGCAATATCATCCTCTGCCATTTGATCTGGCGTGGAGGATCGACGGTCAAGGAAAATGGTGTTGATATGGGGAAGAATATCTTCCGATAAAGTTTCGCATCTTGGTGGAAATCGATGGCTTTCGCGTGCTCTTCAAGCTCGAAGGTTATCCCCCACTCAGAACTGAAATCCTTTTAGTTGGGTCCCTAATTCCTCATTGGGTCTGACTCTAAATTTTACTTGTTTGATTGTTTGAGGGACAGAGGCTCAGTGTTTAAGCCTTTAGCTCAGGGCCCTAGGCTATCTGCGAAGGGTTTTTCTTTGGCCCACAGCTCCTTGGGGACTGTTGTATTTTATGTAAGTTGTTTTTAGATTTAATGAAATGGAGGGTACGACTCTTGCTTTAGCCACAATAAAATATAATTTTTAAAAACTTTATAAATTAATTCAATCAATATTAATAATGAATTAATATAAGTTATATAAGGATGAAGACTTTTGTAACTCATTAAAATACATATATTTTAGTGATTAATTACTAATAAAAAAAATAAAATAAAAAATTATAATTCTCAATTTGATTAAAAAAAATTAAAGATTAAATTTTTTATTCAATTTAAATGTTAAATTCATTTTAATGTTGAAATTAATACAAATTAATTAATTATGGAGAAAAATAATAAGCCTTCAAGCTAAGGCTTTTCCAAAAACAAGCTCAGCGTGGATGGTAAAACATCACACCAAGTTGAGGTTGCATCCATGAAGATTGAAACAATAAATAACATTTTTGAGAATGGGACAGTGACATCGGATGCCGAGAAATATCGTGAATATCTCCAACAACGAGATTGACCAAGTCACTTTAGGTCTTCTTGAAAGAGGCTTGAATTTTTCCATTCCCTATCATACCATCGCCAAAGAAGACATTTTGTGCAACATTGAGTATGGGATTAAGGATTTACTGGACAACATTAAAGAGATTGTTATATAGGATTGCTCCATGATCCTTTGGAATTTCCAACCACCCACAAGAAACATCTCCAAACGAGAATATATTTCTCTCAAGACCCAAAACCAAAACCCTAATATTGTGGTCTTGAATTTTGACAAAGGTCCTACAACTGTTATAATGAACACAAATGATTACAATGAGAAGATGCTAGACCACCTAACCAATAGCAGTTCTTACTTTAGATTAAAACATAAGAAAGATCTCCACGGATGTTAATAACTTGATAAAATCAAGCAAAGAACACAACATTAAAAATATTTGAAACCAATCCCTACACCCCCAGGATTTATGGAGTACCCAAAATTCACAAAGAAGGTATCCCCATAAGACCCATGTTCAACACCATTAGAGGTCCCA
>APFE030928068.1:0-14692 GCA_000404065.3 Pinus taeda | reverse complement strand
AATATGCCAATAAAATCCAAATTTGACCTCAAAATGTCATAGTCAAAAGTAGTCAACAGAGAGAGAAAAAGTCAACTTTTGGTCACTGAAATAGCTCTGCATAGTGAGGCCGAATTTTGACCCTTAAGAGGCTCATCAGACTCACTGAAATTTTGTCTTGAGGTGATCACAGAAGGTCAATGTATCAATCAAGAAAATCCTAGTCAAGTCAACTATAAATGGATGCGGTCAACATAGGTCAACGTATTAATATAGGAGATAAGTTTCCGTATCAGAGAATCAATGAACTTTTGGAGTCTTCATACTTCCATAGTGATCTGAAAAATGGTCAAATAGATGCCAATATACCCAAGTCAAAGCACAGTCACTGCAACTTCAAGGAGAAATTCAACACAGATGAATTGAAGTCTTTCTGTCCTTCGCATATGTGGAGTCTCTCTCTGAAAATTGTAGATCAAACTTGCTTGAGATGATATGCCAAATGAGTGTCAATGATGCCCAATATATATGAGTGTGATGTGGGCTAATTATCCTTATGTGGGCTGACTTGTAGAGTTGTGAGCCCGACTTGTTCAATTAACAAATATGAGTTTTTTCTTCACTGTTTCCAATGAAAAATACTGACCATTGCTATTCAAATTTTCAACACTCCCTCTTATCTAGGGAGGTAGTTTTTCATTCTCTCACAAGTACAATCTTCCTGACCAGTTCATAGGTCTCACAACCCACAACCTAAGGAAGAGATAACAATCCAAGTCTCTCTCTCTTTTTGTCAATATCAATTTCATCAAAAGGAAATACACATAACATCTATTTCATCTCAAAGCATCTCCCTGACCACAAGGTCTCACAACTCACAACCTAAGGGAGGAATAATCAAATCAAAACATCTCCCAGACCATAAGGTGTCATAGAAATAAACCTATAGGAGAAATCAACAATACATCTCCTGGATCACAAGGTCTTACAACACATAGCCTACATGAGTAATCAATAATACATCTCTCGGACCATACGGTATCACAACACACAACCTACAGGAGGAATCACCAATATAATACGTCTCCCAGACTACAAGGTCTCACAACACACAACCTATGTGATATGGTCCATAATATGATGCTATGTAATCGATGCCCCCTCTCTCTTAGAGAGGGGATCTAAAAAAATCTAAGTTATTCTATGAAATAACGAAACTCCATCTGGGACAATAACTTTGTCAACACATCAACAACCTCCTCATCAATAGTAACATATTCGAGCCTCACAACTCCTCTATGGATAATATTCTGGATGTAGTGATATTTGATTTCGATGTGCTTTGATATATCATGGAACACTGAGTTCTCATAAAGCTTTACACAACTTTTATTATCACAACAAATGATAGTCATCTCCAAAATTTGATCAAACAAATAATAGAACAAGTTTTGAAATCATATAGCCTCACAATAGGCTGACCTAGTAGCAATGTATTCAACTTTAGCTGTACTTAGAGCAATAGAGGTCTCTTTTCTACTAGACCACAAAAACATAGCTGAGCCTAGGCTCAAACAATATCCAGAGGTGCTCTTTCTATCATAAGAGCTACCGACCCAATAAACATCAAAGAAATTATATAGTTTCCATTCCCCATTAGAAGCATACATTAGACCGTACTCAATGGTACCTCACAAGTATCTAATTATGTGTTTAGCTACAACCCAATGTACATGATGAGTCTCAACCAAGAATTGGCTCAATGTATTCACAACATAACACATACTAGGCCTAGTGTTCACAAGATAATTCAACGAGCCAATCAATTTGTTATACATAGTTGGATCAATCAAATTAGAATCACTGTCCCAAATATTCTTCAAATTCATCACCATAGTAGTGTCCATGGAATTTCATTCCATCATGCCAAATCTCTTAAGAATAAAAAAAATGTACTTGCCTTGGCATTAAGTTTTTTCCAAATTTCCAATCCCAGATAGTAATTCATGAGGCCAAGATCCTTCATCTCGAATTTGGAAACCAACTTCCTCTTACACTGGAAAATCAGTACTTCAGCTCCTATAAAAAACAAGTCATCTACATATAATACCAATATCAGGGGTTCATCTTAACTACCTTGAAATATATATTTGGATCAACATCACTCTTTTTTAAGCCATGAAACTAGCCTTGCATTTTTCACCACTTCCATCAACAACATGATTTATCTTGTAAATCCACTTTGAAGATACAACAAACTTCCCTTCAGGCCTTGGCATGATCTACCAAACATAATTATTTAATATGGATTGATATTCTTCAATCATTGAATTTTTCAATACTTGATCTTCAACAACCTATTCATAGGAGGATGGCTCACACTCAATGAACTTGCAAATCAGGGTTATATAACCAAAATACTTCTTTAGATTCTTGCTTTCCTTGAATGTTCCATGAGCAACAACATGTCCTTTAGCTTCCTTTAATATCTTTTCTACCCAGGCAGGTCTCTTTCTAGTTCCAGGTACCATATATTTTGGAGATTCACATGTTCATTATCAATGGATTCTTCATGAGGGGCTTAATTCATTGGTCCAATTTCTTTAGACTTTGATTTCACATTCTTCAAAGCAAGTTGTAATTCATCATCAAAGTCCAAGTGTGAACCCTTGGAATTCTAGAATGAAACATCCTCATCAAAAATAACATCCCTGAAAGTCTCAATATATTGTTTCCCTAAATTATAGAACCTAAAGGCCTTTGAATTATCACTGTAGCAAAAAAAAATACCCTTCTTACCAAATGGTTCCAACTTTTTCCTTTTCTCTTTGGGGACATGAACAAAAATAAGACAACCAAAGATTCTTAAATGTTCAACATTTGGTCTCTCACATGTTGTTAGGATATTCCGACACATAGGAATAGTTAAGTTCAACTTGGTCTAGTATAGAGTTAGGTATAGAGTTAGGTAAAGTGTGTTTCTTTACCGTTGTACATTTTGTAACTTACAATCCGACGGTCACGATATGTAGTGATCCGACGGTTCATTCTCTCCTCAGGATTACCGACACTTGATCCGTGGCTTGACACCCGATTGGTCCATGAATTCTATTTAAAGCGCATGGAGGGTCATTTGTAGGTTAACCGTGCATGAGAGAAGCTTATGTAAATTTTCATTCTTTTATTAATAAATTGCGTGTAGTAGCCACGTTGGCGCAGGCCGTGGACTGTTTCCCTCTCTGAGGGTTTTAACCACGTCAAAATACTGGTGTATTGATCTGTGATCTGTTTGTGAGCGGTGTCCTTCTGGTGTTCTGTCTGAGGAACTTACCCTGTAAATTCCTACACCTGTAAATACCTCTTCGGGAGCCTTATAATCCAAAATTCGATGTGGGCATCCGTTTTGAATGTAGAAAATAATTCTTGCAACTTATTGCCAAAGAAACGTAGGTAACTCTTGATCATGAAGCATAACCTTAACAACTTCCATAATGGTCCTGATTTTTCTTTCAACAGTAGTTCCATTTTGTTTGGGGTAGTAGGGAACTATAATCTCCCTCTTAATTCCAACATCCCTATAGAAATCAATCAATTTAGTGTATACACATTCCCCTCCATTATCAAACCTTAGAGTCTTGATCCTTCTCCTTGTATAATTTTCAACTTGTGCTTTGAATTCACGAAACTTATAAAATACTTGATCTTTGGTATTTAAGATATATATCCATTTTTTGTGAGAAAAATTCATCAATGAAAGATACATAATAAAATCATCCACTCATGGTTTTATCAGGCATGGGTCCACATACATCATAATGCACAAGGTCCAGAACTCCTTTTGATCTACTATCACTGCTAGTGCATCTTCCTTTAACATTTTTACTGAGGGCACATCCTTTGCATACTCCATCATGATCTGTTTTAAGTTCAGGCACACCTTTAACAAAATATTTAAATATAGAAAAATATTTTTAATGCACATGAGAATATTGCCAATGCCAAATTTCACTAAGGTTAGCAGTGCTAAGTAGAAGAGCTTGGATTGAGCGACTAAGGAGACAATATAGTCCTCCAATTCATACTCCAATGACTTTCACAGTTTCAAAGGATGGATTTCTCTTCCATAATAAGACTTGTCCATCAAAAAAAGCAACTCTATATCCTTTGTCTTCAAGTGATGATATGGACAAAAAATTCTTCTTCAAACCAAGAACATATAAAATATTGTTAATAGATACATTACCACTAGATTCCAATTGGAAGGATGACGTACAAATGCCCTTGAATTCATATTTTCCATTATCTCCAAGTGCAACCTTTTGAGTAATCTTATTTTCAGCCAATTCAAATATATGTTCACGACTTCCAGTCATGTTCCTAGAGGCACCATTGTCCACTAACCAAATTTCCTCTTGAATTTCAATGGAATCTGTAAGAGAAGAATAAAATGAGTATTCATTATCAAAATCATGTCTCCTATGCCTCCTCTTTAAAGATGGCCTATTTATATCAACAACAAAAGCATGATGCCTTCCTCTTATTTTTCAAACATCATTCCTTTCATACTCATATATTCGATTCTTTTGAGGACAATGAGCTTGATAATTACCATAAGCTTGAAAATGAAAACATTGAACATTTGATATATCATTTCTATCTCTTCTATATTTTTTTATCTTATGTCTCGAGAGGGAGGAGGAGGTATTCTTTGTGAAGTAGATTCCTTTCTTGAATTTGATTTTGGAGCAGACCTTGTGCTCGATCTATTTGCATAACTCCTTTGAAACTTTCTAAAAGTAGATTTCCTTTTCTTGGTGATTCTTGAATTTGTTGCAAAGGCTTCTATACTTGGATATTTAATGTCTCCTCTAGAAAGGAATCTTGATTCTTCTTGAATACATGTTGCCCATAGCTTGTTAAAATATTGATCATTTTACCTTACACTAATATCTGATGCAAACAAATTCCAAGATCTAGGCAGACCATCTAAAGCTATAACCACCAATTCCTTGTTGGATAATTCTTCTTTAATGGCTTTGATTTGGTACCTTATTTTAGATATCTTGAAAAAAATATGATTCCATTGTGTCATTATTTTTCATATTGATATTGTGAAGTTTTCCTCTATTGATTGATTGACATTATTAATGGTGTATAATCCGAGAATAACATCATACATAGACTTGACAGTTTTATGTCCAACAATATAGGGGATCAAATGGTCCCTAACAAAATCTAATATGATACTCCTTGCCAATATATCATCTTCATGAAAATTCTCTTTTCCTTCTTGATCAAATGGTTCACTAAATTTACCTGTGACAATTCCCAAAACTTTGTTTCTTTCAAGAATTATTTCAACCCTGGCCTTCCATGCTATATACTTAATAGCTCCTTCAATCTTGCTTTTAGTCTTCATGAAGGAATTCATGATGAAGATTGATTGTCACAATAGAGTACAAAATTCAAAACTCTTTAAAATGCCTTTTATATTCCCTTCAAGTGATCTACAAGATGATCTCACAACCCTTTTTCCTTCACCAAAGCTTTGATACCATGTTTATTTTTAGTACAGTGAAGACTAGAGTATTTTTTCACAATTGATAACTAATTCTAATGATATAATCAATTATTTCCTTACACTTCAATCATTAAGTAGATATACATGAAAAACTTCAACCATTCAATTCTTTAATTAGAGCAATAAATAGAGATAATAATAAACAATGAATAATAGACAAGAGACACTAAGAATTAGGATCACAACCAGACAAAACCCACAAGGGGAAACCCAACCAAATTATTTCCTTATGAGGGAGATAATATGTCCATCAACAGTACATCCAGAATATGCCAATAAAATCCAAATTTCAACTCAAAATGTCATAGTCAAAAGTAGTCAAAAAAGAGAGAAAAATAAAACTTCTGATCACTGAAATACGTTTGCACAATGAGGCAAAATTTCATCCATGAGGAGGCTGATTAGATAGGATGAAATTCAGTTCTAAGGTTACCACAAGAGTTCAACACACCCGTCAATAAAATATCGGTCAAGTAAATTGTCGATGGATGTGGTCAACATAGGTTAACGTATCAATACATGAGCAAAGTAACTGTCTCAGAGGATCAACGAACTTCTGGAGTACTCAACCTTCCATGATGATCTAAACAATGGTCAAACATATGCCAATATATCCAAATCAAAACATAGTCAATGTAGCTTCAAGGAGAAAGTTAACATAGATGAATACAAGTCTTTTTGTCTTTCGCACGTGTGGAGTCTCTCTTTGAAAATTTCAAATCAAACTTGGTTGAGATTATATGCCAAATGAATGCCAATGATGCCCAATATATATGATTGTGACATGTGATAATTAGCCTTAAGTGGGGTAGACTTGTATTGTTGTGAGACTGACTTGTTCAATTAACAAATATGATTTTTTTCTTCTTCATTGTTTCTAATAAAAAATACCAATCATTGCTATTCAAATTTTCAACATTTGGGTGCCAAAAAATACCAAATCCTCATTCCAGGTGTCCTCTATACTAACTCCATGTTTATTTCATCTAGTGCCAATAGAATACTACCATGTGTCTTCCAGTGAGGAGAGAGAAAGTGGTTCTGGGGCCTTGGTTTTGCACTGATTTCCTTTATTAAAAAATTTAAGGGTCTTGAGCCATTTAACCACTGCATCGCCTTCTCCTTGCGTCATGTCTCCCAACGCTACATCACCCCAAGCCTTCACTTTTGTGCTACACCTTTTCTCTTTTGGGGAAGTCCTCCCAGGATGAGATGTCTTGTTGGGACCTTCGCTATTGAGCTCTCCACTAATCAAATCATTCTTGTTACTATGTGTATTGTCCACTTCCTCCTAGGCTTATGTAATCCAGGGCATTTTAGCTATGCCTTGTTCTTCCAGGGAAGGACCTCTAGGATGATGTGGTTGTGGGACCTCCCTGCTCTATAATTTTTTTCCAATGAAAACCATTTACTATTGACTTCTTCTCAGGATTGCGTTATCTCGGGCATAACACTTGCACACTCCTTTGGTTATTCTGGGGAAGGACATCTAGGATGATGTGTTTGTGGGATCTCCAAGCACTACTGCAACTCCACCCATCAACACTCTTGATGCCTACTATGATGCCATGTGGACTATCCACCTCTGACTTGACATATTTCATCCCGGGCCTCAACACTTGCGAACATTTTGGTCCTTAGGGAAAGCTCCGTCGGGATGATCTATGAAATGGGCTTAACCACTTACCAATAGAAATTGCTTCCGGCACTGCACTGTGAGGCCACATCCGTTCGAACCTTTGGTTTAGATACTCTGCCAAAAATATCCTCTGTGTTTGGAAAAAATTCCAAACTTGGTCACCACTTTGTCCCTTCTCCATTTTATTCTAATATTTGACCTTTTGGGGCACCTAACTTTGAATGGAAACAACTTTTGATCTAGGAAGCCATTTGTGGACTTCAACATACCATTGGAAATATCTCTTAGAGCACAGTCCAACTATGGTATTTCTAGGAGCATATGCACTAATATTATGAGGCAAAAAATCCTTCAAAGCTCAGGACTCTTGAGCTTAATATACCATACACATCAATGCTAGCCCAATTGACATCAATGTTGGCCTGGTTGACATCAATGCTAGCCTGGTTGACATCAATGCCAACACACATGTTGCCACTTGCCATCCTGACAATCTTGTCCAACAATCTCCCCCTTTAGCATTGATGACAACACAATACTCCATATTGATGGCCATACCTCATGCCTTCCTATTAATGGCCATCTCTCCTCTGCTTGGACCATAGACAACTTACTCTCTCATTTTTACATCGAGGGAAAAGGGATATAATCTACTTATTCCTCCCTTCCTAATAATGTTTGAGGTTATGGATGCTAATGTGCATTCTTTTTTGTAGACTACTTTTCTCAAGGGTTGATATATCTTTGATGAGGCACTTGAATTTTACCAACCAAAATTAGCTACAAAGAAAGGCGAAATTGCATGATTATGACCTTGAGAATGAGAAGTTGAGAAAAACAATTGTTAATTTGAATAATCAACAAGGAGAGGCTAGTATATTGAATGGAATGTTAAACAATCAACTACATGAAAAAGAAACCCATTGTGAGAAACTATAAGCTAAAGTAGTCATATTGAGACAAGGTTTAGAGGAGGTGGCTAAGAAGTACAACATCAATAAAGAAAAAGGGTTTGTTGGACAACAACAATAAGAGAAGTAACAATAGCAAAGGAAAGTAACTAATAGCTTTAAGAAACAATGACAAAGGAGAGGAGAAGAGATGGATAACTAGAGGAAGCATCAACCACATAAGATTGCTCGAAGTGGAAATTAAAACAAAAAAAAAAGAGAATGAAGTGCCAACAAAATTCTGTTATCTCTCAAGGGCAGGATCATCAAAGGAGAAATATTCCCAGGTATGGAAGTTGGTTCCATGGTCACTTCTTTTCTTGCAATATTTTTGGTCATAAAGACATATATTATAGGTGGATTGTAAGAAAACAAAGTGTGATGGGTAACAAGGACCCAAGAAGGAATAAGGTTCCCGAGAATAAGCATGCAAGAAGAATTAATGGGTTTGGAAAGAATGGTGTTAGATATAGCAATCCATTTTCCCCATTCCTATATGATTTCAAATGCTACAACTATGGAAAATTTGGGCACAAAGCAGTAAGCTGCAAATATTGGAAGATGAGGCATGCATCTTAGAATATGCATATATATTTGGAAAACCCTTGTGTATGCACTGGATGTATCAAGCACAAGAATCCAAAAAATAAAGGGAGGAGAACCACTCTTATTTCTCAATTGTAGGAAAAACAAAAGGGCAACAAGAATATATGGGAGAATAGAAAAGAGTTGGATAAGAAGTGCATTTTAGCCCTGTTTAGCCAAGATAAATCTCAAACAAGGGTAAATGAAACATTAGAAGGTAATGCCTCTGTCAAGACTTAGCTAGTAAATATGTGGAAGAAGAAAGAGGAAAATATGTTGAGGGGGAGTAGATCCTCTGTTTCTATTCATCAAAAGAAGAGAATGGCATCAAGATAGGCCAAATAAATCAGATGTAGGGGCTAGAAAGAATTATATAGAGAAAGGCATCTAAACATTGGAGGTAATTTTGAGTCCCTTGGCTAATTACGAGAATAAATTGATTTATTTCAAATATACTAGTAGTGCAGGAGTAAGGAGGAGGAAAATGTGTGCAACATAATTCTAGGGGAAGTAGAAAACAACATTTTATGTTGTGAGAAGAAGAGGAGCTACAACAAAAGCAAGTTTTAAATCAGGTCCATAGGATTAGACCCCATGCAGAAGTATGAAGGAAGATGAAACAAGATCAAAAAAAGGAAAGAGAGCATTGGCTTAGGGGGAGATTCTTTATTAGTAGTAGCAAGTAAGGATTTTTAGCCTTAGGAAGAGTGATTTCTTAGGAAATGAAAGGTTTTCATCTTGGGTGAAATACCCTTATTTCATTTAATCTGTGAATTTGATTATTCCTAGCAATATTGTGTTCATGAACACGATTGGTACAAACTTTGCATGCCCCTTAACTTTCAATTGGTACCATTGTGCAAAATGGTGGTCTTTCATTCATGTGGAGTAACAATTTTATGTAAGTGGCATTTATTTTTGAGGAGTTATGAGAGTTTACCTGGTACATTGTCCAATTTGTATCAAATTTTTGTTGCAATTGGTATCAATTAATAAACAATCCCTATATGGAGAAGAATGATCTTAGGGGGAGAGGATTTGATTGTTAGAATGCTCAAGAAAAGTGAGCACAATCTCTGAAGGATCAACAAAAGTGAACAACAAGCTGAAATGCATCACTAATGGTTGGTATTTGCAACAACAACAATACCATTTGCAGTTTTATTTGGTATCGGTTTCCTTTTATTTGGTAAAAAATATGCATTGGAAAATAGAGTTTTTAAGGAAACAACCATAAGGTATCCAAAAATAGATTATCATTCATAGAAGAGTCAATATATGTTCAGGGGGAGCATATCATAAATCTCAAGTTCCTAGAGCAGCAACAACTATAAGAAGGCACAAGGACATGTTTTGCCAATGGTTGATTCTTGCTTGTGTCTTTGTTTATGATGTTTGTAGATGAGTTTGGATGGAAGACTTCAAGTGCATCATCAAGGATATATAAACCCCTGAAGATAATTATGCAAAGAAGAATGCACATTAGCATCCAAAACCTTAGACATTAATTAGAAGGGGTAGAAGAATTAGTTTGTATCCATTTCCCATTGATTTCAAAGGGGGAGAGTAAGTTGTTGATGGCCCAAGCAGGGGAGAGAAATACATGTATAGTAAGGCACAAGGAGTGGCCATCAATGATGAGGTGTTGTCATCAATGCCAAAAAGGGGAGATTGTTGGACAATTGGAATTGCTAGGTTGGAAGGTGGCAACATGAGTGGCATTGATATCAATTGGGATAGCATTGGTGTGCGTGGTGTGTCAAACTCAGGGGGATTTTGAGGCTTTGAATTCATTTATTTTGGGGGAGATAAGATCAGATGATTTAGAAATGATGTCATTGGATTATGCTTGGAAATAGATTTCCAACGGTATTATAAAGTCCACAAATGGCGTCTTAGATCAGAAGTTATTTCCAATCAAAGGTCGGTGACCCAAAAATCAAAAGCTGTAAAGCTAAGTTGTTGGAGGACCATTTGGAGCAAGTTAAGTTTGGCAGGGTTTCCAAACGTAACATATTTATTAGTGGAGTGGCTAAGTGAAGGTTCGAGAAAATGTGGGTAAACAAAAAAGTGATGGAACAAGTTTTTATTGGATAGCAGAAGTCCTGCTAGAGACACGTAATCCCAAGAGTTATTCCTCCGATGGTTCAAAGGTGTGCACAAAGGAAGTGCTTGGGATGATGAAAGCCGAGGAGGATATCAGTGGTGGACTATTTTTTTATTGGCCTCTAATGGAGCCCACATGAAAAATTATCATGGTAGAGCTTCCCTCGAAAGGACCAAAGTGCGCGTAAGTGTTGAGGCCCGGGATGATGTAAGCCTGGGTGGAGGTGGAAAATCCACACAATAGTAGGAAAGGCATTGATTGACAGAAATTGTAGTGCGAGGAGGTTCCACAACAAAATCATCCCTGAGGTCCTTCCGCGGAAGAACCAAAGGAGCGCACAAGGGTGAACACCCAAGATGATGCAAGCTTGGGAGGACGTCAATAATGACAAAGGATTTTCATTGGTGGAAGTTCTGTAGTGATGGGAGGCCCCATAGGATAGCTCAACTTGAAGGTCCCCCCCTAGAAGAGCCAAGCATAGCAAAGTTTGGAAAATCCCAAGATGATGTAGGGACATGCATATGTGGTAGTCAACTCAATAGTTGAATAAGATTGGGAACCTTTATAAATTTAACAAAGGAATTTGTTGCAAACAAAAGGCTCAAGACCCCCTTTGACTTCATACTCAAGACAACGTAGATTACAGATGGCACAATGTGATTGGCTCATATAGACAACGTGAAAATATGGTTAGCATGATGACATCAACCTGATGTCAACATAAGGGACATGTGGCATGCATTTTCAAATTTTCTAGGAGGTAATGTGGGCCAAATCCGAGTGACATGTGTCACCACTAAGGAGGTGCCATGTGGTAATGGTGACGTGAGCATGATGTCATCCTGGAAGGGCCACCCTGGATGGTTTAGAAAGGGCACAGGTAAAGGCATCCAGGCTAACTAGGCATTGGGCATATGTGGAGCACAAATCACCCCAACTGGTTGTTGATTGGTCCAAATGTGCATGAGTGGTCCCACAAAATCACATCATCTCGGCCTCGAGACCCCGGAATGTTTTAAAAGAGAATAAGAGAGGGATATTCACGCTAACTAAGCACCGATATGTGGTGGCGGTTAAGGAAGAGCAGAGAACCAATGAGAATGAGGCCGAGACACGTCATCCTAGAGGTGCCACCTGAAAGGAAATAAAAAAGTGCAAGAGAGGTTGCTTCAACTAACTAAGAACTGTGACATGGTGGAATCATGGTGGCTATGATAGGTAATCCTAACTAAATATTGATTGGCTAGTGGTTGTAGTGGGTTTACCCACCTTCAAACGCAATCCCAGAAGGAATACTAGGGGCTAAAGTTGGCCCAGGACTTGGTTCTATGTACGTTGTGTGACCGTGGGAGAAAAATATTAGTTCACGATGTTTAATCCCTTGGGGAATTAGTTCAAAAAGAGCGATCATGAGATGTTTTGTGATGGATTTCACATGTTAATGATACCATGGGCCTACAATATTATTACATTGAAAGGATGTGTTGAGGGCCTATTTCAAAGGCACTTAAAAGAGATTTGCAGACAAATGTTTAGAGGGACTTCAACCTAATTATAATGAATAAGGGTCATGCACAAAATGGAGCCAAGGGATAAAGGACATGTGGGAATATGTATAATGACATTGAACGTGTCGACAAATATTTGTGCCATATATGCCAAAATTTTCTATTGGCCTTAATTGGATCAGGTAGGCATTTGAATAATGAATGGGTTGAAAACTATTTTGTGTGCATAATTTGAATGTATAGGTAGGGCTAAAGGAGTCAATGGCGACTGCAGAGATCACTGGATCAAGGAAATGAGGACCATGACTTGCAGAGCTAAAATATGGTTCTTAACTTTATCAGAATGAGCCATACCTGAGTGTTCCTTACACATTATGGAGAATTAAATGGAAAAGAGTGTTGGGTGTAGAATATTTGACCAAAAGCTCAAAGTGCGATGCCAAAGTACATCTTGAGTGTTGGAGAGCCATGTTGTCTATTCAAGAAGAATTTAATGGAGGATCTCTTTGTGTGTGCAAGTGGAATGAAATTTAGTTCTTAATATGGAAAAACACTAAGCTGCCCATTCTCAGAGTTAATGATGATGCAGTGGCCAAGTAATTAGATGCAACAATAGGATGGAGATCCATGCTGAGAGTACTCACTTGGGTAGTGTGTGATTGACAATAGGGACTGCATTGTTCTCTGTGTAAGAGGGGAACACAACCAAGGATTGTCGTTGTGAAATGCGTGGAATGCAACATTATTGGGTGAGAGTAGAGAGCTCAGGAGTGTGCGTGTGTGCTACATGGAGAGAGGCCGAGAGTACCTATGCATAAGAGAAAGGATGAGGGATGATATGTAAAGTGTATGAGGGCCGAGAGCTATGGTGATATGTGCTACTGCAAAGTAAGTTAGTAATTTGTGTATTGCATGGATTAAGTAGATTGAAGGTTGCTAATGAGATTAGAGGGAAAAGTGTTGAGCATATGCTACTAAGAAAAAAAAAGGGCTAAGAGCTAGCAAATTCAAATCTGAAAATAGGCAGAGTGGGTGCCTTAACAAATAGAAATCAAGTTCATTATTGAGTGTGGGTTGGAGCCTACAAAACAAGGAATTGGAGCTTCCATCTAGTAGGTTCTAAGTAGATATTGGAGTCAGGTGCCTCCTACAAGTCAATGCTTGCATAAATCTATGAAGTTGCAAGTTGGTGCTTACAACAAATCCAAGAATTCCATGCTTCAGTTGGTTCTTCATGGTAAGTTGATCAGGTGTCTACAAAGAAAGGATTTGGTGCTTCTTACTAGTGGGTGCTAGCAAACAATTTAAGGGAGTTGGTGCTTCTTGTAAGCGGAGACTCAAAAAAAATATTGATGTAATAGAGTAGGAGATTCTATATACATTATAAACAAAATTGGTGTTTTTTCCGTTTTGGGTATTCACGTTAAATCCTTTGTGTTCTATGTGTTTTTTGCTCATGCTTTTGGTGTGTGTGTGTTCATGTGTTATTTTATATGGTTGCTACATGATATGCTATTGACAGTCACATGAATGAATGCTAAACTTGAATGAAAATATAAATTGGCATAAAAGTTAAATTAGCCTTAACTCTGTTTATCCCCTCTCAGTATTAACATTATTTCCAACAAGGAATTCTCAGCAAAGCAACACTGAGTGTAGGTGCATATTGGCATTTTAAAGTCCCATGTTGTGACAACATGGGTTAGTCTACTGGGGCATAGGGCAACGAGGTCGTGGGGCATCCCATGCAATGGAAAATTGTGATTTGGGGGAAGAAGTCGACCTTCAACCAACACAATCTCCTAGCAGTATTGAACTGCCTCCACCTTTTGATTCTATGGATGATTGTCTTCAAAAAATATTATTACTTTTGGAACAACTTGGTCGTGAAAAGCATGAGGACAAGAACACAATCAATGGTTCTATCAATGACCTTCAACAAAACCAATGACGTATGATGAACATATTGCTTCTCAGTGACACGGTCAGAAGAGAATTCATGAGAGAATGGAGAGCTTAGAAGGAATATTGGAGCACATGGAAGGTCATGTACATTGTGATTTCAGTCCTCCTATGTCACTAGACCATGGACACGATAATCCAACTCCAGTGCACCCTCTAGATTAAGGATGAATGTTAGCTGCTTACTGATTCTTAGGGTTTTTTGGTCTTACTAGGCATTTTATATGTGGTTCTGTAGTATACTCCTTTTATTTATCATATAGTTTTGTTATTATATTATGGCCAACAAGTCTAGCAAGAATAAAGTTGTAAAGTTTGTAAATTCAAACCCTTTACAATATATCTATGATTTAAACTAATAATTTTTTTTATTAAAACAAT
>APFE030928066.1:32616-73403 GCA_000404065.3 Pinus taeda | reverse complement strand
TATGATTTAAAAAAATAAATAAAGTAAGAATGATTTCAATTATTTCTAAAATTTTAAAATAAAATTGTTGAAGTGTAATTTTCTTTAAAACGTTTTAGAATAAGTTTCTGCTCATGCATTTTTGAACTATGAAATAAGATTAGGAAAAATTAGGCCATGTTGAATATAATTGTACGTGAACTTTTTGCTAAATTGAAATACATTTCCATTTTAAGACTCTATTTCAACCTATAATAAATTATACATTTTGTAATATAGTTATTATAGGAAAAGAAAAATTTGTACTCTTTAACATTAATTTTCCACTAATAACAAAGTATGCATATTTTAATAGATTTGTTTTGGAAAGAAAAAACTCTTATCTTCAAGCGGGGGATATTTTTTCCTTTTATCAAATTGTATTACATTTTTAATTAATAAATAATTAAAATTAATTAATTTTTTGAAAAATTAACACATATTTTATAAATCTATTGGGGATTTTTTAATAAAATAATATTCATTAATATACCAAATAAATTTATTAAAATAGAATTATAATTTAAATGATTTTTAAAACAAATTTTTAAAAACCATATGGGAAAAGAATAACAATCTCTTTATTATTATAGTTTTTTTAGTTTTTAAGAAAATTTTTATAAGGGAAAAATTTATTATTTTTTATATTTTTAGATAAAAGTATTGGAAGACAATTTATTTTTTTTCCCGTGGAAAAAGTCTTAATTTTATTCTTAAGACAAAATTATATTTTGTAGATGCTGAAAGCATATGCATATGGTCTTTTTCTGTTTTCACAGAAACCAAAAGAATAAAAAAAATAAAATATTACACTTTTCTCCCTTTTTTTTCCTCCACCTTTCGCCAGCCTCTAGTGTTAGGGGTGGCTGTTATAATGGATAGCTGGTTTTGTTTGTATTTATGAGAGAGTCTTTGTCAGAATCTGATCCCTGTGATCCACGAGTTCGCTTGATGCCATATATTTCCATTCATGTTTGCTGAGTTTCTTGTTGCTGCATAGGAATATTGGGAGCTTCCTCTTCCTTTAATGTGTTGTTCTGGACTTTTTGATCTTCCATTTCTACTTTATATTTTTTTTCCTCTATTATGTTTGCTTCTTCATCCAAAGGGGGTGTGTATTGTCGTAGTTTTGGCTTTGTCTGTTGCTTCTTGTTCCATTTGGGGATTTGTTTTTCTTGTGGAGATGCACTGTGAAGGTGGCCTGTTTGTAGACATCCATGGCACCAAAATGTTGTATTTTCGTAATCTAAAGGTTGTGTCCATTGTGTGTTGCTGAAATTTAGTGTTATGCTTTCTGGTAATCCTTGGCTAAGGTCTACTTCAACACATATTCTAGTGAAAGTAAATATTCCCCTTCTAAGTTTGTCCCCATCAATCTTAAGGAACTTCCCCATTGTGTTCCCTATGGAAATTAATACATTATGATGCCAGAAGTGTAATGGGAGGTTGTGTAGTCTGACCCAAATTGGCATCTTTAATACCACCATTGTGTTGGCATCGAAATCTAGAAACCAAGGAGTTATGAAGAGCCCTGCGTTGCCCCAAAACCATGGTTCCTTATTAACGATGTATTCCCTTTCCTGTTCTATTTTGAATCTGACTATAAAAAACCCCTTAAATATATTTCACAATTTGGTGACCATGTATCATATATCCATTTATGCAAAACATCAGATTTGGACCAAAATCCGTTAAATCTGCACATAATTGATTTGGAGTAGAGGTCTGAGTAAAAGTCTTTTACCTCAGGCATTGCAATGGTGAGAGCCAGATTCTCAGTTTTTTGTTCTACAATGTAGGGCTCGGGAAGCTCAGGCATTGATGTTGGTTTGGTTTGCACTTTTTCCTTACCTTTGACTACATCATTGAAGGAGCTTGTGCTCCTTGAACTAGTTCCAGAGCATCCACCCCGCAGACAGAGATTGATGATGATGGTCGAGTCAGTAGTTATATTATAATCCTGAAGGGTATAGTTATCTTTCAAACTATGTCCCACATAGATCAAATTTTGCCTGTTAGCTGGTATACCGAGGTGGTTCTGTATTTTATACCTTAGGTCCTGGGTCTTGCTCCCCTTCCGAATCCTCCAACAAAGATGGTACCTTCTAGCGTTTTGATGAAAATTTGTATGAGATTCGCCTCAGTAAGGTGTCGATCCGTCTGAGAAAGGGCTCAATCTGTTGCCCAGGTATCCATATTTGATGAATCAAGGCATATCAGGGCTCTATCTGTTTCTTGCATCTCCAGATCTTGCTATCTATTGGATTGTCTAGCCTTGCGTTGATCAATATTGTGTCGTTCTGTATTAAGGGGCTACTATCTATTATTTTTGTCCCCATTCTTGCTTTGTCGCGTACACCAACCCGTTTCTCCCTGTCATAGAGCTGTGGGAACCCTCGGATCTGAGGATATTGATTTAGGTCTAACCATTTCAAGGGACATTTTGCTGCATAGATTCTTGATTAAGGGGGGTTTAACCATATCAGAGCCCAAGAAGTTGCAATGTGCTCCAAATCTAGGGTACGATTACGAATCCCCTTGCAGTTGACTAGATCTGACCTCCCCTGGGTGTTTGCATACTCCATGAGGTAACTTGTAAGAATAACCTTGGTACCTTTGTTGATCTGGTACTTGGTGTTGATAACAGCGGCCTTGATGCGTGAATCCTTTGTAATGTACTGACTTTCATCGTGGGGGACCTTCAGATCGACCTAGACAGAGCCCTTCTTGTTGTTAAGATCGAGTCCCTTCAAAACCCCAACACTCTTCTTGGCTTTGGAGACAATCCCTCGGTAGCCTCAACCCTTGATGGCATCATCAACCTGTGCAGTGATAGTGGCGGTGAGGTCATCCTTAGAGGTGAATAGGTTTGAAGCAGTGCCCAATCTAGACCTGGGCTTGACCTCCAGCAGGGGCGAGGAAGCAAGGGATCAGAACCAGCAGAGAGGAGAGGCGAGTTGCATTCTGGATCTGATGGCGAGGCAGGCTGTGGGAGGAGAAGTGGGTGGCCATGGCACGACTTGCAGATTTGGTGTCGAGGCACTTCGGCCGAGTGCTATAGTAGTTGCAATTTCTGGAGCCATTTGTGATTGTCTTTTCCCATATGATTCAATTGGACTTGTATTAAATTCGCAATAAAATGTTTGTATTGGAGGACAATTGAATACATAACTTTTGAATAAACTTCAACTTATCTTTGTTAATTTTTTTGAATAAGACCAATATAGATTGATCTTAACCATAGATCTAGCAAGTGCCTAAAGCAATCAAATCTCTTGTTGCTTGAAAAATCAGTGGTTAATATGGATATATGTGTGTGTGTGCGCGTGCGTTTGTGTTTGTGTTGTGTGATCTTAAAACTCACTTGAACACTTAGATTATGTGGACTACACAACTTAATTTTATAATAATGAGACTAAACTTAGAATAATGAGACTTCTTTAAGATATTTTAATAAGAACTCTCTCTCTCTCGCTATATATAATTATCATATATTATATATATATATATATATTAATATAGTTTCTTAGTTAATGTGAGTCGATTTGTATGCCTTAACGTGTGGCTTGAGTAAAGTGACTTAGGGGAGTCCAAGGCGCCTTAACATGTGGCTTGATTAAAGTGACTTAGGGACGTCCAAGGCATCAAAATCACCAAAGTTAACACCCCGCCTAAGCCATGCTAGCCCTTAGCATGCTTGCATTTTTGCCCACTGGGTTTCCAACCATTGACCTTTTCACCTTGGAGTGTCTTAACAAAACACCATGCCATCGTATATCCTACGCCCACATATATATATATATATTTATATATATATATATAATATACTATATATATATATATATCCTTGTAGACTATTATTATTATTATTATTATTATTATTACAACACAACATAAAACTTCTATGTCTAGAATTGAATTACGTGTACATCTTCCTCTTATTAAGATCCATTTTATTGAAAAGTAATGCATTTTTTTTCAATTAATTCTTCTCTTTGACCATTGGAATATTTTACTCTATTCAACCTTTTTTCTAAATCTTTCTATTTGTAAATATATAGAAGAATTATACATTTTCTTCATATTTGAAAGTGAAAAATATAAATGAATTACTTTATCTCTTTAAAGTTGATATAAAATTATGTAAGTTAATAAGGATATCCAATTCTTTTATTTATGGCTGAAAGTGAGAAGAAATATTTTTCCCACTATCCTACATATTAGTTGTAATATCAATAATAAAACAAACAAGGAATGTGAGAATGAGATTATTGATGTTTTAGAATTCAAGTCAGATTTGTATATTTTTTTTTATTTTATAATTAGAACATATATTGTTTAGAAACTACACTATTTTCTTTAGTTGTAATATCAATAATAAGACAAACAAGGAATGCGAGAATGAGATTATCGATTGTTTAAAATTCAAGCCAAATTTGTATATTTTTTAATTTTATTTTTAGAACCTACACTGTTTTTTTTTTTTTAATGAATATTTTATTTTAATTTTAAAAGAAACACATGTCAATTTGAGGTGGAGCATGAAAGGAATTACACATATCCCTCATACTGCACTACAAAATACACATCTCGGTATTTTTTACCTTTCTAGAATTATGAAATTTTGGGAAATTTTAAATAAATTTAAAAATATTACTTATTATTTTTTAGAATTTTCTAATAAAATCATCCCAACTCAATTACATTGAGAAAAAATAGAAGAAACTTGTAAAATACAATTATTTTAGTTAAATCAAATTAATTTTCAAAGTTAGTTATATATATTACATATTTTGTAGTTTTAAAACAAAATTACCATTCTTTTAACATGCTAAATAAAGTCAATCAAAAAATTTAAATTTTGTTATTTTTTTTATATTATTAAAATAAGATTAAAATGTTTTGAAACATTTTGAGTAATAAAGAAGAATAAGAATATTTGTATTAATGAAAATTTGAGTTTAGCGGCAAAAAGTTACATCACAAGGGGCTATTTCCATTAACTAGCTTACAATTTTGTCTTTTTTAGAAATTTTTACTAAGTTAAAATCTATCTTTTCTTTAAAATGAAAGATAATACTTTTATAAGCATATACATCACAAAAAAGACATGTGAAATTGGATGACATTTACAAGCTAACTTTATTACTATTTGAAAGGAGGATGACATTGCCAAGCCCAAATCCCCCTAAGGGGAAAGAGTTACATAAACATTGGGAAAATAATGTGTTCCATTGTCGATGATGACATTTATTGAGGAAGAGAATTTTTATCACTACTTATTGAGAGAATAATGAAGCTCTTCTAGTTGTGGGTGAAGACTAGAGAGCTCATGCTTATTTCTACGCATCAAGGTATGGTGTCTAATCAACAAATCCATAGTTGTCTTAATACGAGAAACTAATTCAATGTTTCAAATCCATAGTTGTCTTAATACGAGAAACTAATTCAATGTTTAGTAGTTAAAGGAAGATAATTTATTCTTGACGATGTGTGATATGCATCATTATCTACTTATATTCCTTGCTTGGTTATGTGTCTCCACTTGGTCACTCTATATCCTCTAATTAGATTGAGTGGGAATAGGAGAGATTCTATAGTCAAAATATAATCTCCAACCAATATTTAAGTGTTTTCTTGAGTATTTTATGTTTCTACTCACTTGGAGCCTTTCATACGAATGATTGTTATAGAGAGAGAGTCATGAATGTCAATCATTGCTTGAGTGTTCTAGTTCCTAGAGCAAGATCATCCAATGAAAGAAGGTTCCAATTAATTAAGATTAACAATTCCACTTTTATGCTCTAAACTTTAGAAAAAAAAGCATAAGTATGGTGATAGACTATACAATCTTGAGCATGCTTTTGGGATAATAATTGATGACTTCTATCCACCTACTTTGAATCTATGGAATATGATTGATAATTCTTAGCAAATGTTAAATAAAATAAAAATGGTTTATTATTTTCTATTTGAAATAAAATTGAAATTTATAACTTATTTTTAGGATTGGAGTGGAAATATGCGCTCTGATCTGTTTCCCCAGTAAAATATGCGCGCTGATCTGTTTGCCCAGGTGGACTGGAAATATGCCAAAAATAAACCGGATTGGAATGGAAATATGCCAAAAAGCTCAAGATTGCAAACGGGAGGAACGTAGAGGGGAGGATTTTTTTAATTTCCACGAAGACTCAAGCACCAAATTTCACAGAGAGAAATAGCGTGTGATGTGCTTTGAATCTGCTCCTACAGGGCACCATAGACCTCTTCCGCAGACCATTGCGGAGGCGCAATGGTCAACAATAACATGAAGAGCGGAGCCGCAATTCTGCCGTCGCCGTAGTTGGAGGATCAGGTGGACGGAAAGTGAAGAAAAAGCCGTTATGTCCCGAGTTATCACACAAGCTATCAATAGATACGCGAATTTTCATTCGATATGCGAGTTATCACCACTTCAAATGTCATCTGTCAAAGGATCCGCGAGGTATAATCACTTACACCGTGTTTTGTCAATCGATACGCTGGTTATCAGCGAAGGATAAGCGGGTTATTACGTTGATATGCCATCGTTTTCAATAGATATGCGCCCGTTTACGCGAGGTCTCTGCCGTTTATCCGACCGATTTCCCATGGATATGCCATAATCTCGGTGGAATATGCGGCAATTTCACTCGTTATGCGAGCTATAACGGCCAATTTGCGAGTTATCAGCAAGGGTTACGCGACTTATCAGTTAATGCGCGAATTATCAGGAAATAAAGTAGTTATGCGAATTATTACGGAGGATATGCAGATCATATCGGAGTTTTCTGGGGTTTTACCGAAATTAATTTATATATAAATATATATTTAAATTGAGAACGCTCCGATTACCCAACTTTGGTTCTCATCGCGTTCTGGTTCGACCGCGGTAAAATCATTTTCGGAAATTGCTGAAGCGCCACATACAGCAGGAGATCGTCCCATTCCAGGCTTTAAAATACAATGGGGAGTGCTAAATAACAACAGCATACTTCACAGTTACTGTGACTGCCAGCCTGATTGCTGGTTTGGGCTTTTCGACCAGCAATTCTGGGCTCTGATGAGAATGAATTTTGTTCTGCCATGGCGGAATTTATGATCCCAACTACGAATTTATGAATTTGGACAAGTCCTCCATGCGAGAAAGGAATTTACAATAAATTTTTTATGGAGTGGGAGCCGTTCATCTGTGATCACTGGTCAAATATTATGGCAAACAATCCGGGAGAGTCATTCCAGATTCGAAGGTATATTGAGAATTCAAACAAAACCTAGTTATTTTTTCTTTCCTTTCGTGGGATTAAGAATTCAAGAAATTAGTCCTTTTCCTTTTTCAAGAAATTGATCTAGTTACAGAGCACAGGTACAAAAAAAAATTGTGTGAAAGATTTAATGTCTGTGTGTATCTGTTTTCGCAGGTCAAGGGATTTGAAACTCCAGCAGATCAGGTGAACAGTTGGCTGGCGTCCCTGGAGCTCTAATGTCTGGGGCAGCAGTTTCTGTAGTTTGTAAGGCAGCCGACGAGCTGGATTTTTTTTTAACATTGCTAGCGAAACAACTCGCATACCCATTATAAAATCACACGCTCTGTGGCGTTGCATTTCATTTTACAGATTCCCTATTCTTTTTATTTTTGACTTTTGTAGTATATGTAGTATGAATTTGTTCATGGATACCTTTATCTTTCTGATTAGGCATGGACAGGAACAGCGAGAAGCACGTGTTGTTCGGTTTGTCCGGCCAGAATAAACCAATGGGTATCTTTGAAAATTGGGGAATCCAAATGAATGTGATAGATTTATAAATGTAAATATCTACATTGTCACTAGGGAGTTCAATAATATGGACTAGCTATCCAATATTTTAATCAAAGATAGTAGTTCCCTGATGGGGTGAATAATCGAATGCTCATGAGTTTCAAACACCTCCCCATTCTAGTTCTCCATATTAATGGAAATATATTGTGTTTTAATCTTTCAATGTTTCTCGTACTGTGTTCCCATGAATTTTTGGAAATTTACCTAACTATGGCTCAGATCTAACATTTTTGGAAAATTTCTACTAGCCAACAAATCTAGTGAGAGTGAGGCTAGAAGCATTTTACCACGTTGTGGATGTAATAATATTATGTTTGTAAAAATATGAGATTGGATATTGTAGATACTTACTTGGAAGTGAATGAATGCGAATGATTAGAGATCAATAATTAGAAAAGTTGCGTCGACCTTGTCTTCTATTTCTTCTCTGTGATATCATAATCCAAAAAAATAAAATATGTATAGAAAAATTACAATAAAAACAATTATATCAAATAAATATATTAATTAGATAAATTATATACCATAAAATAAGCCAAAATATAATTAAATACAAATAAAATGTAGCAAAACCATACACAAAAATCCACATAGCCTCTACTAATTCTTAATCTCCATCTCCACATAGTCTCAACTAGTTTTAAATAAATGTAGGTTGAAAAACCACATAACATTAACCATAATATAATTACAAACTAACTAATAATATTAAATCTAACTCCAAGTGTATTCTCTCTTCTCCTTTTGTTAGATCTTCTCAAAAGAAATGAGAAATAAGCAATAATTTCAAGGTAAGTGTAGACAAAAGCAGTAAATCAAAAAATATGTTTTATGTAAAATAACCCTATCAAAAATTCTCACAATGTTTGAAGGAGGATCATGTACAATCCAATAGAGATTCCCTTATCTTGGAATTGATGCCAATAAGAAACATTTGATGTAATGTATTGAATGCCTTGTAATCTATTCATTGAATTATCTTATATTGTTGTGACGATGTTCAGGTCTATATGATGATGTCCTAAAGTTGAGTTGCAAGTTTGGGTTGATGATGATTCAAGTTTATATAGTTATAGAACGTATGATTGTCTTATCAAAACATGCATAGAGCCATTACTTCTCACTTATCGTAGCACCCCATGGCACTATCAACTTCAATTGACCTCCATTGTATGATTGTGGCACTACCTATATAATGGAAATTCCCTAATTGTGTGCACACTCAAATAAAGCCACAAACATTTTCTCTTGTACTTAGCCATGGTATTCACTCCATTAAGTCAGGAAATGTTAGAATTCATCAAAGAAGGTGACTAAGATTGAAAATATTCGTCATTCAAAGAAGATGATGGTGGATTGAGTCAAGGAGAAATTCATTACACCAAACCCAATCAACAGTGTAGGAACATGAGTTTTTGGCTATCCACTTCTTCTAGCAATTACTTTTTAATCATTTGAATATAATTATTCATAGGATAAATGTTTATAAAGGTGTGGTTGGTCCTTTTGTGAGTGAGTGATATTGTTATGCATTGTGAGCCAATTGTATGAGGAGTTCATTTGTTCAATGATTGTAGAATCTTCTTGAAGAATATTATAGAATTATATCAAAGATTGCATGTAACACCGCACCCCACATTTACCCAACCTCCATGACGTAGTTACTAAAATGGGGTCTAACTTGCAGTGCACATGTTATTCATTTTTACAAAAATTTTGTGACCATGGTACATGTAAGTCATGGATACATAATTTGTTCATTGTTTTCATTAATTTCATAAAATTTTCATCATGAAGGCTTACTTCCCTCTCTTACTAGCTACAAAAAACACATATTATCTCATGCATTCATATAAAATAACCAAGAACAATGGAATAGACCCATAAAAAGAGCACATTGTATAATGAAAATTATACCATGTATGCAACCAACATTGAACCAGAATGAGACTATGACAAACCAGTCATAAAACCACACATTAAGCCAAAACTTGTGCTCATATATAATCATTAAATAATAACACATAATAACATATGCATAAACTAAACCAAGGCAGGGACTTCCACGTACCACCTGACGATAGATTGGGCTGAACCATAATATTCTTTCAGCCAATCACCCTGATGCCATATTCCAAGCAAGAATGTGGGAGAACATGGGATAAAGAAAAACAAAAACAATAATAGAATCAAGAGGCTAAACCACCTCTACCCTCAACCATAGTTATTTCACCTCAATTGGTCTAGAAATTACTAATACCAAAAAAGCTTGGATGCAATCGTCTTTCTTCACCATTCCGAGAGGAATTTTCCTCTTTCCACCCGTTCATCAAGAGTTCCAGGAGAAACACCATCTCCACCTTCGAACCTTGGGAATTTTACCACCACCTCAATCAGGATCCAAATTCTACCAATCATCCAAAGACTAATAAAAAATGGGAACACACTACATCATAGCTATCCAAGAAATGGAAAGGCAAGGCTGAAACCAATGTGAATCTAATGAAATCCCATTTCAATAACAAAAAAGTGACCAAATAATCAAATGCATATACCATGAATTCAAATCTCAACAAGGAAATCACACTTACAATCTGCTATCTACATTGTTCTCCTGTTGTAGCTGCTTTTCCAACCTTCTTCTTAACATCCCACAAATTTCTTTGCTTTCTTGATTTTTTTTTGTCCAAGTTCTCTCTCCCTCCAAGTCCAAGTGAGAATGCCTCTATGTCCAAGTCAATGCTAGAAGGCTCCAAGACTAACCAAGAGTAAGAGAGGATTTTATAATGCTCTCTCTCTTCTTTTATTTCATTTTCCTTTATTTCCTTTTATTTCCTTTTTCCTTTACAATGCAAATGCCAATCCCTGGCTTCATTTTTACCTTTTATAATGCCAAATTATTTACATGGAAACTTAACCTGGGGTTGTTACAAACCACTCCCCCCTGGGGGAACACTGTCCTTGATGTTCAATGAAATTTATGGCCAATAAAATATTATGCTTATGGAGCTTCATAAACATAACATGATGCAGAAATTAAAGTGAAAACTACTGAAAAATGGCAAACATACTTCTTATAGAGATTTATAAGCCTACCTCGAAGCAATATTTACAATGAAAAACACATATATACTTATGCACATTTGCTTGAACCAGAAAATAAACAAACTATTTATACATCTTTATAAACACAACTTGATGCAATATTTACAATAATATACACATATATACATATGCACATTTGCTTTAATAAACTAGGTGAGATTTCTATAACTGAATTTAAAGAGGATAAGTACACGCTATGACTAATATATCTGAGATATGTCATTGGGTAAAGCTTATAAATAATAAGAAAACAAAAAAATTATTGAGGCCAATACTCCCAATAAATAATATGTCTCTCTCCAAGTTTAACAAATCCAAGTTTAAGATGTATTTATTTTGTTCAATCATTCATCTAGAAGTAAATTGAATTGATTCTATCACTTACATCAACATTATTTGTATTAGTTAATTTATTTTGTAAGAAGTCTCTTCCTATCACTCATTTTCTTCCCAACAACAGTTATCACAACCATGACAAAATTTTAATTATATTTTGGAGCATTGGGAGAAGGATTTACTGCACTTCCTAAAACAGGGTAATTATGGGAAGTAAGAAGAAGGTTGTGGTAAATTATTTGTTTGGTAAATTTCTTCTCAAAATGGTGTTATTCATGTCCCTTAAGAAAATTTCATGGATTCTCAAGGTGTTTCTTTTCCCATGTCTTTATGTTAGTTTATCTATGTGGTTTGGATAGTAATCCAACCATAGTGCTCGTCCTTTAAGAGGATTGTAGTTAAAAAATTGTACAATAGTGTTATCCTTTAGTGGTATGTACAATACTATTGACAGTACACTAGTATTTTTGGAGGAGAGAGATATGGTGCTCTAGGTTACACTAGTGCTCTCTTTTCCATATACTGTCACAGGTGCACAAATACAGGCTATCCTTTTTACCTCAATAAGAATATGATGATAGGTTTGTATTATGTAGTGAAAAGGATAACTATATATTGGATCTAGACCATGATCCCTTCAATGCATCATTTCCTTGCTTAAAACGACCATCTTCCTTTGGTAATGGAGCTCAATTTTTGAACTGAAATTTGTCTTCAAGACTATTTCATGATAAAGAAAGCATGCATTCGTTGTCAGTTTTCCTTCAAGAACACAAACACCACAACTGTGTCATTTTTCTTTCCTTGCTTAATATATTGCAACATTGTGTTTTATAGTTAATTAATTATTCTTCTATGCATAATAAATCTCCATCAAATAGTAGAGAAGGATGGTCTGACTGTTTTAGGGATATATAATATGAACTTATTAAAAATTCACAGGGATATTTCAATTCTCATCTTAATGTTTCACATATTTAGAGAAAAATATATATTCAAATACAAACTCAACTCAAATCAAACTAAAATAGAGAATTACAATTATGAAGATGTTTCTCTCTCCACTACCTTGCAATGACGTTATTTTTCTAAATCATACTTGAATTTCATTGATAATAGTCTAGATTTATATATTTCATTTAGAACCAAATTTAAATCACTAGAAACATATGAATATACCATTAAATATGAACTAAAGATTATTCAAATAATCTCTCCTTTAGCCTAAGCATGTGGAAGAGTAATTTTTAAGGTGTGAATTTTTATTAGAGGCATTGTTTGTTTGTTTCTTTTGGTTAGAAAAGGGTTTGCTCTTGGTTTTATGTGACTTTAAATTTATCATTTATCATTTGTAGCATGTTGAGAAATGGGAAATAATATTCTGTGACATTTATCTTGTATAAATTGATGTTGAGTGAAGGATACAAAGTTCAACCAAACTACAGTCCACTTTGGTAAAGGAAGAGGAACATCTTAAAACGTTTCCTAATAATACACCATATACAAAGTTTGAATACAAGTAATATATGACTTTTTCCTTTCTATTTATGTTCTTTTTTCTACCCAACATATCACAACAAGAAAAATATTGATATCAATTGTAGGAATTGTTTGAGGACCTCATTGAGGTCAATTTTTTTGATGTCCTACTTGATTGATACCTTATGACAATAATGCTACCAATATGAATTAATATGTTCCCAAAACAAAGAATATTCATATTTTATAGATAAAATATAATAATAAAAAAAATCAATGCCTTTATTTGATTGTTACTTGACTCTGGTGTGGGAAGTTATAGGAAATGGGATCGGAAAAAGGATGGGGAGACAATGTAGAGCATGCCTCGGGTATGATTCATTTTTTGTAGGAGATCCTTTAGGCCCCTAAGTCATTGACTTTGGAAATGTTTCTAGTAGGGTTTCCTATGGATTTTAATTTTCTGATTCTTTCACCTCATGGTTATTTTGGGAAAGAAAATGTTTTCAAAATGCTAGACGAAACACCGGTGGATAGGTAAATAATTTTCTTAGAATTACAATGTTCATTCTATGATATCCTCTATTTAATGTTTGATTGTATTTTGATTGTTTCCTTTCAATCTCTTTTTTCTTTTAACTATGAAATTGAAAATACATGGTATCATGTCCATTAAACAACATCCAAAGATTGAAGATGAAATTAATATTGCACAATATTGATTGAAATCCTTTTAGCACTTTTTTGTTAAAATGTTTTCATGATTATTCAAAAAGTTTAATTTCATGTTGGTATTTGAGCATACGTTGTTTATATACTTTCCCTAGTGCATGCATTAGAGAATTAAATGTTGTTGCCAATAAAAGGACAATGATTAGACATCACACCTTAGATTATTTATTTTCACAAGTGTTGATGGTGTTGAACCCACCAACATGTTAGGGGATCTGCCTGGTAAGAAGTCCCAACTAGACCTCCAACCGTTTGGAGTAGGAGTCCCAGCAGTGGGGTAGTAAATGTATGCCTTGATTCTAATAGCAGGCAGAGGTAAGCATGATATGTTTGTCGAAAGCAAGTGTGTGACCTTGCAGCAAGTTAAGAGAGATGCATGGGGAGGTTCTAACAAACGAAGGGGGAAAGAAAATGTATCCCTTAGAATCCTATAATAATACGCAGCCTGAAAGGAACACATGAGAAGAAAGACATCATGGGTTGGAAGCAGAATAGTCAACAATCCGGGATGATGAGTTAAACCAACAAGATTCATACAATCATATACAAAGTAGTTCATACATGAATGCGTAAGTTAAATAACATAAATTTCTAAAGAAACCAAAATAATCTAACTATAATAACAACATATGCATGAAAACATGTTGGATCTGTTATATTATATAGAGTGAAAGTTCCATCCATACATACAACCATGAAAATCTCTAGCTCCAATAATGGAACATTACAGTCAACACCGCCTGCTCCTACGAAGAGATGCACTCACTCTGCACTATGGAGAAGCCAAGGCTTATCACAGTCCTCTCCAAGCCCTCTCTAAGAATTTCCTAGCAACAGCTTGGCTCCCAAAAGCCCATTCTATGAGTTATGAGGTTCTATATATAGCAAAGGGTGGGGTGACCCTTGATATTCCCCTTTGTGACTCTTGGACTACCCTAATGACTCTTGAAGTTCATTACATATAACTATTTACATTAAATAATTATTTTTTTTATTCCACTAATGACACTTAGAATTTCACTTTACATTACACTTGATTACAACGAGTATGACCCATAGTAGTGATGTGGCCAAGACAACTCATGACACAACTCGACATGGCACTGCTGACATGTACTCACTGACTATGGTGTCCATGTCAAGCTGTTGTGCTATTGAGTGATAGATGTATTCTTGGGTGTGCTTCATCTTCACCTCCACATAGCATCGTGTTGTGGGGTATCCAATGGTCTTGGTATTGCAAGATGGTTTTGTGCATGTACTCATTTTTCTTGTTGTTCGATGTGATTTGTACGTCCGTCCAACTGCAAGCAAGTATTCTAGCATGTGATCCTTTTTCATCCTATTCGTCATCTTGCCATGTTCCATCAATGTACATGTTCTTGCAATTCACTCATCATGGGACATAAAATCCAAAAATATCCTAGAATAGCATGATGCATCATTTTTCGTGATTAGGTCCAGGTGACCGAGAGGGAGGACAAGACACTGAAACTGTGCAGAGCACAACTCAGGCTGGGATGAGGAATTCTAGAGCTTAGTCTACACTATTGGAAAAAACTGCGTGATGATCATTGGGAGGCAGAATCAGGTAGCGACAGTCACCAGTGTCGGTTGCGAGATGAGACCTTGAAAGGGACAACTTCTGCATAGTTTCAAGAGGGAGGATAGAGTAGGAATGCAAAGGGGCTATTAGGAAGATCTGCACAGTTTCTAGGGGGAAGATAGTGCAAGGCTAATAGGAATTACTACACAATTTATGAAAGGAAGATAAAACAGACCCGTAGAGGGACTTTTGGTCAATTATGTACAATTCCTAGGAGGAAGACAAGGTAGAGTGCAAGGGAACTACCGTGTAGTTTTCAAGAGGAAGACAAGACAGGACACAAGGAGACTAGTTGGGATTTATGTGCAATTTCTTGAGGTAGTATAGAGCAAGCTAGTAGAGGACCTACTAGAGAGGACTGTACAATTTCTGTAGATAGTGCAAAGGCCTTGCCGATCTTTTTGCATATTTTCTGAAGGCACTGTGGGGCAGGAAACAACGATATCATCTGGTCATGTTTGCATAGTTTTGGAGAGTATTACATCCATAGGTCTCAGTGCAGTGCATGTTTCTAGCTATCTAGAGGGAGTTATTATAATTGGTCTTGCAGGAAGCCTAGTTTGGATCAGGCTTGGAGGCAATTCCTATGTAGTTTTTGGAGGTAGACATATTGCTCACTTTCGAGATTGCATAGTGCAGCTGACCTAGAGGAAAATCTCAAGCGCTACATAGTTTTTGGTAGCACAGTAGAGTCACTGGGGGTTGAGACTACATAGTGTAGCACAGTTGGGGTCTGATTGAAGGAGGTTGTCTAGTCGAGCAGATTTTTAGGAAAATGGCTAAGTGTCGAAAGCAAGTGAATTTGTGAAGACTGATAATGTGATCATACACTTAGCATATTTTGATGACAAGACAACACATACCAACAAGAAAAACATGTGCTCAGTGAGACAGTCTTAAAGCTAAGAGCGACAAGTGTGACACTTGAGATAGAACTTCAAATGACCATGATGACACTTACATGACTGTGCTTGTAACTTCATGTGTGAGTGTGACCAATGTTCACAAAGCGAAGAAAACTCATGCACACAAAGACAAACCTTAAAAATAACCAAAACAAGATTGCAAACATGACAAAGAAATCCATATGCCAAAAGACAACTATTGGTCCAACAAGCAACAAGGAGCAAGACACATAGAGGAAACACATGGAATGAAATTCAATGCTTGTAACCATGCATGTCATTGAAGACAGAATGATATCAGTACTTCAAGCTACACCAAGATATGGATTTCAAAATATGATCTTTCCTTAACATACTTACCATCCATAGGGTTATGCTTCCAATGAAGTTTTCATGTGGTCCTGATATTCTATCGTAACTTGGGTTCCTTGGTTATTTTACTCAACTCCTTGAGAGTCATATAGCATGTCATCTTTCCTTGTGGTCACTGAGAGATAGATCTGCACAGTTTCAACGGGTGTTGACTGCTACCGAGATGATGTCCTAGGAGGACATCTTTGCAGTTTTTGAATGCAAGGAAGACTGAACATCTAGGACGAAATTGTGCAGTTTTGAAATGTAAGACACTATTGTTGGATGGGGTCCTGGTAGGATACCTTTGTGCAATTTTTGAATGGAAGACAGACTGGGTAGTTGAGGGAAAATAATGCTTCATTTATGGATGCAAGAAACTATTGCAGGATGGGATCCTAGGAGAACACCTCTACGTAGTTTCAGATTGCATGACAGACTGGGCAGTTGAGCGAAAACAATGCATAGTTTCTGGAGAAAATGGGTTCTCTCTAAGCGAAGGACACTGGAAGAAACCACTACGCAGTGTTGGATGCCAAGGGAGGCTGGGGTCCCTATGCATTACACAGTTCCAACAGGCAAGGGAAAAAGCTTGAGGGTTGCAGAAGTGACGTGTGCAGTTCTGGAAAGCTAGATGAGGCTAGGTTGCTCAAGAAACTCCAAAATCAGGCTAAGGGTAGGACCATTTGAATTGATGTGAACAATGATAGAAATTTAACTGTGAACATACACTTGAACACTTAGTGATACAACATAGACCATCTAGAACATATAAAACATACTCTGCTTGATGCAACAACCTTTGTGACAAGAGTGTGTGAAGTGAGTGTGAAACATTTATGTGTAATGATAACAACCCATACACACAAAGATTCCCCCTTGAAGTAGAGAAAACTTCCCTTTGGATGAAGAATGATAATTGTGATGCCCAAAGATGACACATGTTGCATAAAAATGAGAATGTGAACAACTCTTGAAATCAAGGGGGGGGGGCGCTTTAGATCATCATGTTACCAATAATTGACCAGGGAAAAATCGATCAGAAGATCTATGGCAGGCTCTGAAATTTGCAGGTGAGCTAAAATTTTGGAGACTATTTTTCACCACTGCAACATTGGCGACACAATGGTAGAACTCTAGCTCTCTGTATGGACCTTGTTTCATGAAAGCGAGTCTAAACCTTCTGGAAGTATTGTTCGATTATTTGATCATCAAGGCTTCCTCACTAGCTTGAGTGAAGGATGTAGTCCCTACCATTCTATTTATCATTCAACAAATGTACCAAGCCAAGTTAACTAAGTTTCTTCGATTGAGGATGAGGGGTATATTGATGCACAAGTAATATGATTTTCAAATTTTTATTTTCATCTCTGGTGTTGCTCCACTGCCAGTAGGTCATGACAGTACCCCGATGGAGTCACGCAGGAACAGAAGCATCGTTCCACTACCAGAGAGCCTGGTAATTACCCCAGAAGAGTTACTTGCATCACCTCTCTGTGTAGGAATACTTTCTCTTGTTTTGCCTTTATTTTATTCTTTCCATTTTTCATTTTTTTCATTTTTCAAAGAACTATGCCTAGGCACTTATTTATTTCAGAGGTGGAAGAGGGATCCCAACTTGTTGAGAGAAAAAGAGGTTTTCCCTTTAGATAATTATGTTATATATAGCTCTAACATACTTGTTAAGTTCCCCCCCTCTACTTGCTATACTTGTATAAGATGGCAAGGGTTAATCGAAGAAACAACTTAGAGTAGGCAGTGCTAGTTAAAAGTGAAAACGTTGTGTTTTCACCGAGACTCACTCTAAACAAAATGTATTTTCCATTAGGGTATCATCAAGTGAAGATAATAAGATCTTCATAAAGTGAGGGAATAGATAGATAACCAAATGTTGATAGTTGTACAAGTACTCTTATATTTTCTTGACTTGTCTCAAGAGCCAAACATAGTTTCATGTGAAGCTAACCTATGGGTACAAAAAAGCAAACAAACAAGAAAGAAAAGAGCAGAGGTAAAGAGAAAGAAAAACAAACATGCAAAGAAAAACAAGCAAGAAAAAAAAGCAAGAAAGAAAAGAAAACAAAAACGAAACACTACTCCTACTCCTATGCTAAACAGTGCATGGGCCTGCTCAAGTAAAGTGATATTTCCAATGCGGCCATCAATGCATTGGTTGACCCACCTTGGTGAAGGCATGGTAGAAAAGAAAGATAAGCATGTAAACCATCAAACAAAAAAGATAATACAATGTAGACCAACATGCTCGATGTTTAAAAGCGTCGAGAGAAAAGAAAAGACTAAATGTGCAAGGTAAACATTTTGCTAACATAATATGGTGTTGCCACACATTGTGTGTAGGTGATGATCAATTCGACTCTTTTGACTATGACAAATGAGCAAAGATGAAAAAGGAAGATGAACTACATTTTTCAAGAGTTCTTGTTGTGTAAGAATCCTCCAGTGCTTGAGCGATAGGATCATGTGATGCTGATGGAGGGAGTGAAATATATGAACTAGATTGATCTTCAGTGCAAACATGAGAGTGATGAGGAGCCTAGGGTGTTTCAAGAAATTTCTGGTCAGAAGTGGAATTAACGTCAGGACAACGAGGGCCTAACATAATCATTTGTGTAGGATGAATTGGCTCGACAACTTGAGGGTTTTCCACTTCACCAGTAGGTGGATCATCAAATACTAGTGGCTTAGAAATACCAACATCGAGTGAATAAAAATCATGATCAAATGAAGGAGTAAACAGATCACGACAACCATGATCAGAAAATTTAATATGTTCATCGACATCCTCATGATATAATGAATCATGCAAAGGGGTTGATGAGAAACAAGAATTTTCACCCTCTGTGTTTATGGAAATGACAAATAAAAGATTGAATGGATTTTTAGAGAAAGATGTGTGCTCTCCACAATGACATGATAGACTAACATCTGGTGCATGCAATGATTGATCAAAAGTAGAAACATCTGGCTATGACTTTTCAGAAGGAAAGTCAAAAGTGACAAAATCACAAGAGATGTCAGGATAGAGTTGATGATGTGTGGATGGAAGGAAGGCATCATTCACCACAAGTTATTCTTCAGACTCCTACACACACTAATCACAAATGATAGCATAAGTTTCCTGCTCAACACCAGCTCCGTCGACAACTTGATCCTCGTGAACACAAGATGTGGAGTCTGGAACGGGAGAACAGAACATAGTACGATCCAGAGGATCAATGGAACCAAAAGGAAAAAATTGAGAAGATAAGACAACATGAAAACCAATGGGATTTCAAACCACATATCCATAGATATCTAGAGAAGGTGGGTGGGAGGATGTGACAGTTCAATAGATGCATGAACACCTTCTCCCACCTCGTACTGCGGAGCTAGAGCTGCTTGATGAGAAGAGGACAAACAATCACTTGTGACAACAGCCTTGTCCATATTAGATTTGGAAGCTCTAACACCAGGGTATGCTGGGAGGGGTTCAAATGATGCTAAGATATGAAGATTCTCAAATATGTGAAGAATATATTGAAATCTTTCGTTGAGAAATTTCCAATCAATTTCATGTTCAAGAATTTGAAATGCAAGATTACGAAAGATTTTGTGAAATTCCTCGATGGATTCCTCAGGTGCTTTCCTTAATTCCAGTTTTTTATTTTTGAGTGATTTTTTATCATAATGATGGAAAGCACAATCCAACTCTCCAAAAAACTAGTTAAGAGAGCGAGTGGATGCTACAGGAAATATGACACACCATTGTAGTGGACTCCCTCGAAGCATGAATGCAAAAATCGAGCAAGCAATGTGATATTCATGGATTTCATGCCTTACACATAAGGCTACGCAGGAAAATCTATGACTAATCTACGTTGCTCCATCTTCACCATCGTATGTGTTATGTGAGAATTCATTCAAGAGGTTCTTTGATACCTCAAAATCCTCTCCATAAGAAAGACTTGTCGGAAGATAAATTGTAGCATAAGTAATGAAAGATGTGTAGAGATTCAAAATAGACTTTGAGGACTCAACTTTCTATTTGGCCCACGTTCTAGCACCAAAAATTTTGACAGTGCTAGCCCCACCAACATGTGAAGGGATCTCCCTTGTAAGAAGTCCCAACTATACCTCGGACTATTTAGAGGAGTCCTAGTAGTGGGTACTAAACATATGCCTTCACTGCAATAGCACATAGAGGTAAGTGTGATATCTTTGTTAGAAGCAAGTTTGTGACCTTGTGGCGATTCAAGAGAGATGCATGGGAAGGTTCTAACAAACGAAGGGGGAGAGAAAGTGTATCCCATAGAAGGTTGTAATAGTATACAGCCTGAAAGGAACACACGAGCAGAAAGACATCGTGGGTTGGAAGTGGAATAGTCTATAACTCACGGTGACAAGTTAAATCAAGAATACGATTCCAATAAGAATCATACAATCATATACAAAGTAGTTCAAACATGAATGTGTAAGTTAAATAACATACATTGCTAAGGAAACTAAAATAGTCCAACTACAATAACAACATATGCATGAAAATGTGTTGGCTCTATTGTATTATATAAAGTGAAAGCTTCATCCCTCCATACAACCATGACAGTCTCTAGCCCCAATAGTGGACCATTACAACCATGACAGCCTACTTCTCCAAAGAGATGCACTCGCTATGCACTATGGAGAAGTCGAGGCTCATCAAAATACTCTCTAAACCCTCTCTAAGAAATGCCTAACAACAACTTGGCTCCCAAAATCCTATTCTATGAGTTATGAGGTTCTATATATAGTAAAGGGTGGGGTGACCCTTGACATTCCCCTTTGTGACTCTTGGACTACCTTTATGACTCTTCAACTTAATTAAATATAACTCTTTACATTACATAATGACTATTTTCATTCCACTAATGACACTTGGAATTTCACTTTACATTATATTTTATTACAATGAGTATGACCCATAGTAGTGATGTGGCCAGGATGACTCATGGCACAACTCGACATGAAACTCTTGACATGTGCTGGCTGACTATGTTGTCCATGTCAAGTTACAACATTGTTGAGTGATAGATGTGTTCTTGGATGTGCTTCGTCTTCACCTCCTATAGCTTGGTGTTGTGGGATCTCCAATGGTCTTGGTCTTGTAAGATGGTTTCGTGCATGTACTCCTTCCTCTTGTTGCTCTATGTTCTTTGTATGTCCATGCAACTGCAAGAAAGTCTTCTAGCACGCGCTCTGTTTTCATCTCATTCATCATCTTTCCATGTTTCATCAATGTACCTATTCCTGCATTTGATTCATGACGGGACAACATCAAATCCAAAAAATATCCTAGTCTAGCATGATGCATCATTTTCTATCTTAGGGTACAGGTGACCGGGAGGGAGGACAAGACACTGAAACTATGCAAAGAACATCTCAGGCTGGGATGGGAAATTCTGGAGCTCAGTTTGCACTGTTGGAAAAAAACTGTGTAGCAATCACTGGCAGGAAGAATCGGGCAGTGATAGTCACCAATGTCAGCTATGAGATCAGACCTTGAAAGGGAAAAAAAACTGCACAGTTTCTAGAGGGAGCATAAAGTGGGGATGCAAAGGGACCGCTAGGAAATTCTGCATAGTTTCTAGTGGGAAGACAGAGTAAGGCTGCTCAAAATTTCTATGAAAATTATAAAGGGAAGATAAAATAGGTCTGCAGAGGGACTATTGGTTAGTTCTACGTAGTTCTTGGGAGGAAGACAAGGCAGAGTGCAGAGGAATTCCTGCACAGTTTTCAAGAAGAAGACAAGACAAACCATAGGGAGACTAGCTAGTAGTTCTATGTAGTTTCCTGAGGAAGTGCATAGCAAGCCAACAGAGGACTTGTTAGACAAGATTGCATAATTTTTGGAGACAGTGTAAAGTAAGGCAGCAGAGACCTTGCATATAATTTTTGTACAATTTCTAAAGGCAGTGTAGGGTAGGTAGCAAGGGGATCAGCTATGCATGGCTGTGTAGTTTTGGAGAGTAGTGCAACCCTGGGTCTCAGCAGAGAGAAGGTTTCTAGCTTTCCAGAGGGAGGCCTGATAACTGATCTTGTGGGAAGCATAGTTTGGATCAAGCTTGGACGCAATTTCTGTGAAATTCTGGAAGGTAGACAGATTGCTCACTTTTGAGATTGCATAGTGAAATTGAATTGGAGGACAATTGTTGGCTTTTTGGGGCCTGACTGAGGTTCAGAGTTAAGTTAGTCAAACAAATTATGATACTAATGGCCCTTTTAGTAACATTTCGCTGAGCACGGACTAAGGTCTCACCCAAAGTAGTATGGGAGGGTGCTAGAACCTGATTTCCACACCCTAGAGATGTCTGATGGGTTTAACTTGCCCACGGTTTGACCCTGTGCACACGTGCCTTCTCACACTTTACCATACCTATTATAGTGCCTTCCTGCAGCCCTACGCGAGGGCCGAACGTTCTGCTTCTACGTTATCACCCAATTCCTTACTATTCTTTGAATGTTAGTTGATTATTTTAGCCTACTTGCTTGTTTTAAGATATACTTAACAATATAAACCATTCATACAGGTGCACATAGTAAATAAACAATATATTTACAAATTATGTTAAACATGAATTAACTTAAGACAGATACTCAAAATGATAACAAACTTCTCTTTATTAATTCCTTCCTTAGTTACAGACTCGACTCTACCCCACGCACTCAGTTATGGACTACTAGGCGTCTGCGTACTCAGTTGCAGAGCCTTTTCCTACTCTACGACCCAATGACACACTTAGCGACTTAGACTCTTCCTATATTTTTCACTTTTCTCCTTATCTACTTAGAGCCTCGCTCTATTTATGGAATCCCATGGCTCGTGGACCATGGGTAGATCTATCTAGTAGACATTACATTACAAACCTAGGGTGGATAACCCTGTGACTCTATCATACATTTCGTGCTCTGTGCCCGCAATTAATGGAAATTTACAACAAGATTGGGTCAAAACTTTGGCTTTAAGCCCCAAAACATGCTTTGGGGAGATTCCATGCCCAACAGGCCCCCAACAAAAACATCGTGACTCGCCCTCGAGTCACTCTATCGGCACGAAAATCATTACATGGAGTCCCTCCAACTGTTATTGTACTACGTGAAGGTCAGCAATGCACTAAGTTGTTTCTTGTTGTATCTGCTGCATGTGATGTTCTGAGACCTTTGTGTCTAAGGTGCTTCTCTGCATCAATGTGTGCATTCCTTGTATGTGTGCGAGCTTGCCTTCGATGTCTACCGTGATAGTGAAGGCCTCGTTGATCCAAGGTTTGATGCACACTTTTAGAACTTCCTCCTTATGTTGTGTCGCGTCCACTTGCTTGCAAACTGCTGGGTGAGAACCACTATCTGCACAGTTCCTCGGACTCTGTCATATTGTTGTTAGAGTTCTCGCACCTCTATCTCTAAGCGCTAGATGTAAGGTTCCTCCTGCAGAGTTGTGAGGACCTCAAGTGCCTCTTCCAACATGCTAGTACAATCTCGCATTGCACCTCCGATTTCCTCTAGTATCGCTATGATAGTGCTAGCTTGCCATTCTCTAACTTCTGGGGGAATAGATGGTTGTGCCTTTAACTGTAGCTTAGTGATTTGAAGATTTAGCTCCACCTAAAGCTTTGTTGTTTCTTCCATGGCCTCGTGAACTTATGTTGCTAACCCGTGGATCCGCATCTCCACTGGTAGATCTGTTGGGGTGGCCAACTCCAGGATGCTTCAGCAAGTGTCATCTACCACCTGCACAGACTGTTGATTTTGTGACACCAATTCGTCACACTGCAAGCTGATTTGTTCCATGTTTATCTTTTGCTCGCTGAGGACTTGGAGTGCATGGCTCTCCCTAGAGCGCAGCTCTGCCGTTATCCCATCTTGCAATAGATATAGTGTCTCATGTGGAAAGGAAGCCATATTAATGTCAAGACCTTTCATTGTGCTCACTAAAAACCCATCAGCCTCATTCGATGTCACTAGAGCCGCTTCTGGCAACACTATTGTGTTCGCCATCCCCGCATGCAACATCTGCTTTACTGCCAAGGATCCTACTAAGAGGTTGGTTGAAAGGGTACCAACTTGAGGGGGGCACAACTGTAATTCCTACAACCGCGTTCTGAGGACCCTCAACACAGTTTGGTGCTCCTGCATAAAATCCTGAAGAGCCTCATTTGTGACATTTTGCATTGTCTTGCCGATGTCATGCAAATCAACCTCAGTTAGGGTGATCGGGTCAATGGGAAATTTTGAGGCCTTGACCTTCTTCCTTAATCCTTCTCACTCTGTCAGGTGTTTGCGCTTCAATTGTGTGGACACAATTCGTGGGTTTGTGCCTTCGTCTTCAGTTTCTACTTCCTCTGTTGCTTGCCCTTGCCCTCGCCCGCCTTCGCAGCTGCTTCATGTCCTGCTGTTGCTGCTCAACCTTCTCCTGCTCAGCTGCCTTCTATGCCACTTCTCGTGCTGCCTGCAGCTCGACTGCTACTGTTTTCTTCCACCTTGTCTTGGCCAACTACGAGATGTGCAGCTTGGCATCATCTTTCTTCTTCTACACTGCCGCCCTTTCGATTTTGGCAAGAGCTGGAGCACACCATCCCGAATGCCATGCCTCTAATGCATTGAAAATGGCATCATTACTGGCTACAAAGGGTAGCTTTTTCCACTACTTCGTCGGATCCTTTCACACCCTAATGTATATATTATGCATGTTTGCCTTAAATTATGAAAAAAATTGCAGACTGTTGTACACCGTGGGCGACAAGCATGGCTTCCAGTTGATCCACATTTGAATGTCCATCTCCATGAGAATTGAGAAGATCTTACTATCGCGTATCTTGATAGCATCCTTTGTGGCCCAGAGCGAAGCATACTTCGTGGCCTCCGGTACTTCTCTATCAATTAGGTGGAATTGAATGTCCTTCAGCAATTCCCCTACTACGAGCACTATGGATAACAATAGCCATGAATAGTAGAAGGTTTTAGCCTACTCCTGGGCTTCGTGATAATTCTCTAAGAATTCTATGCAGAGGAATTTGGACTAGTTAAACTAGACCCCCTCCGTGCACTGTGTTAGCGCTTGAAATTTCACCTCAGGCTGAAAAAGGTAAACTCCAAGGCAACATCAAACCACTTAGCCTCGTAGCTAGCCCTACGGGGCAGGAGAGGGCTCTCTCCGGTCTATCTCGGTAAAAATCTTGAATGGGCGAGATAACCAATTTGGAAACACTGATTTTAGGCTAGTAAACTGATAAAAAGGTTTGATTTAGGAATTTTTGGGGTTTTGGTGGAAAATTGGGGAAAGGCAATTTTGGGTGCGGGGATTGGACACAGTTTTCACAGGGAGTTCTTTGGGGCAAGGTAGGAGACTGTATTGATGCCTTTGATAGATGTGGATGGATTAGAATGACTGGTGAGAAGCTAACGAGAGCAAGCAAGCACCTTGAATTCTCCTTAAACAGCTGAAAACATTGATATTAAGCAAACTTAAAGGCAAAGCATAGCAACCATGAATTCTACGTTAACACTTCATTTGCCTAATTTGCAGAAGAAAAAGTAAGAATATGATTCACATAACAAACTTACAAATACAATGAGAAGCACACCATCAATACATGTAACCACAAGAATCCCAAAAAGGGCTGCAAAACCCTGGTCTTCCTTAGCCAAAAATTGCAGAGATACAATGAGTACTACAATAGAAGCTTTCTCCCTCAAGAGTCCAACCTTTTCCCACCTTTGAAAATGACTAAGAAAGTACATAATATAGGCAAGCTAACATCTTTCCTTGCCTCTAGGGGTCGATCTCACTATCCTAGTAGTTGTTTCAACCAATTCCAAACTGATCACTAAAATCTAGGCAGTCAAAACAACTTGCCTCTATAAGCTAGGAAACCAATTCATTCATTAAATGTTTGCTATTTCATGAATGAATCTTCTAGAATAGGTAAATAAGTGTCATGTCAACATGAAAATACATTAATTACATGAAAGAGGGTGAAAAATCCCATCCCAAGTCAAAATTGGTCAAAGCTGGGCGAATTCCTGAGCTGTAGATGAATTCCTGTGAAAACTGCCCAAGAGGTCGCGCACTGATTCGCAAGAGGTTGCACACATTTGGAGCAGCTTTTGAGGCACTTCCAGGTGTCCAAATGAGGCAAGAGTAGGCTTGTTGGAAAGGTATCGATGTCTAATTTCCAACACAAGTAGAATTTCTGAATTTGGTGTCCATTTACCTCTTCAAAATTGCAATCTCCCAAGACTGCTTCCCGTGTGTCAAAAAGGTGGTAGAAAGTCATTTGTTGCTTGTTTTTTGACCTTTTGGAGGCTCAAAACTTGGCGAAATTTCTTGATATTTTCTGGGTAAGTGTATTTTTGCATGAAAAATCCAAAAATTCAAACTTTTCCTGAAATGGACTTCCCAATCTAAAGGGTCGCACACGGTGCGCGACCTGCACGACCTCTCGGGAGCAAAAACCTGTTTTTTGACCAAAAAATTCATAAATGACCAAAATTGCTCAAAATTTTTTGAAATTTGTGTTGAAGTTAAGTCATTTAGTATCAAGCTCCTTCAAGGAAGCCTCAGCCAAGATATGGAGGGGATCGGGCCTTTTTCTTCGTTTGAGTGCCTTGGACAACCGTCCTTGGAGCACCTTTATTCTTGCCTTGCATACGTGCATTCGGGCCCAATAGTGGTTCTTCATATTCCAGAGCAGGTCTTTATCTCTATTGGCCTTGGCCAGAAACCTCTCCAAATGAGCATTGACCCGAATAAGAATATATTCTCGATCTATGGGTGTCAAATCACCGGGTCTTCTACGAGCCAATTCCCGGTCTTCACGAATCTTCCGCCGCTCATAAAGTTTGTGCTTATCCTCCAACTATTTGTTGCGCTGCTCTAAATAGTTAATTATCCATTTTTCCATCTGCAATTTCTTGTGCAGCGACTCATTCTCGGTCCTTTGCTCTCGGATGATCTCCTTAAGCTCTGAGATAGGAGAATAGGCGTCAAGATCAATGATGTCAATATCTGGATCACCTGACAATCCCTCCTCAATCATGGGCTACTTACCCCTCTCTGATACCTTTGCTGCTGTCGGAAACGAGGCCCCTTCCACCTGGTGTGGAGATAACACTCGCAGTGCTGACAAAGAAGGCGAGACCCCTTCCACCTGTTGTGGAGAAAATACTCGCCTAGCTGCTACAAATAAGGCCCTGTGGCCTCTCTGATAAGTGACCAATGGAGGAGAACTGACATGTCTAGTCTCAGGAATATCATGCTGCTGTGATGGTCCTCCCTCCTCATGAACAATCTCAGGATGTGGTGGTGTCCCTATGAAGAACTCTCAGGAGATGAACTCCTCCCATGGGATGCCATGCTGAGCCAACTGATGCATGACCACAAGTTGAATCAAACCATAATGATAGAGGCTCCTATGTTGCTGTGCTGGACTCTTTCTCTACACCAATGGCACCATCCTCTCAATATTTCGGCACAAGAAAAATGGTATGTTCATCATCTGTACCTGTGTGAAATGCATCAACACGCGAATATGGCAGAAAAACAAACGTGAAAATCTACCCCCACAGGGGAAATAGCGCATGATGAGCTTCATCAAGGGAACATACTCATCCTTCAAAAATCTGAAATGAACTACACCAGTCATGTACCTCATGTATTGAGGTTTAATGTAAGGTTCATACTGAATCCTGTCCAATATTTTGTGCTTGTTCCACTCTTCTCCGACATTAGGAATCCCCGTTTCTTGAGAAACCGTCTCAAGTGTCAATGTAAAATCCACCCCTGCAATATTTACATGCCCGTCATGCAAATGCAAAACAAACAAGCGGACCAATTCCCTGTGAAGCTAAATTTGAGAAATCCTCTCGCAAAATTCATAACATGAGAAGTAGCGGAAACATGTGACTGCAAGTGGACAAGCCTGCAAATAGCTCAAAGTGGCCGGCTCCTCTCTCACATGGTGACCACTCTTACCACGCCTCCTCCTTTGTACCTCAACCTTTGAAGCTCATAGTCGGTTTCGGTTTCTGACATGGTTTCAAGAGAAAAGTGGCTGAAATGTACTGTTGCTTCTGCTTTAAAATTTGTTGTTTTAACTGCTTTGAAATTCTGTTCCAAGGGGACAAGTAGCACAAGGGAAATGTTAGGGAAGGGAGATTTGGAAGGGAAATTGGGAAAAAAATATGATATAGGGAGTTTAGGGGAAGAATTATGACATTTACATCATCATACAATTTCATTTGCAAGGATGTTGTGGGAGGTAGGGTTTAGGGTTTGATTTTTAATTTCTTAATATTTTTGGTAGGGAAATTAAGTAACAGTGATAAGGGAGTAAAAAATGAGAGGTGGGAAAATGTAGGAACAATAGGAATGAAAAGGAATACCTTAAAACAACAAAACAAACCCTAGCAACTTTGACATTTCAAGCAAAAGCACATGGAGTCTTTACTTGCAAATGAAGGCTTTGAAAACATAATCATGATCTTCTTCAAGCTTTAGTAAACCATAATTTACATGATTGAAGGCCTACCTGATAAGCTTGAGTAGATTTAGGGTATTTTTCAAGTTTATAACCAATTGATGCCTGAGAGGTCATGCACTGAACCCAAGAGGTCGTGCACTCCCAAGAGGTCGCGCGCTTGTATTTTTCTAACTGCTGGAACCCCCTGGAGAGGTCACGCCCGCCCAAGAGGTCGCGCACAGCTGTGGAGAGGTCGCACACGGTTCCTCTCCGCAATTCCGCCCAAATGCTCTTGAAAATGATTTCTCTATTGCTTGAAGGCACAATGAAGCTTAATGGAGGGAGAGAGAGACTTTATAGCCTTGGTTTGAATTTATTTCATGTCAAAACCCTCTTTCTAATGTTTTTCATGACACTTTTTAAATTTTGAATGTTGTTGACTTTTTGGTTTCCTTTTGTCCTGAAATTGGTCGAATTGATGTTTTTTCTTGAAGATTTTTGCAGGGATAGCTTCTGAGGACTCTTGGCAGAGGGGACCAGGGCTGCATGCCGACTTTTGAAGAATGTTTGAATTTTTACAATTTTTACAAAATTTTGAGAAATGACATTGGCTTTAAAAACAGGGTTTTTAAATCCAAGGTAAAAAATTAATTGTACAAGATGAAATCTTTGAAGAAACACTTTGATAATCATCCCTCTGGCCTGCTGGGCATTTATTGACTTTAGAGACACGACCTTGAAGACAAATTGGACCTAAACCCTAGACCTAAGACTTTTAACCTCAAGACAAGACAAACAACTTTGAAGAGTTTATTGACTGAAACAACTTGATCCAGCAGTGCCAAGAGGGGAATAAAGACACCAGCTCCTCCATCACGGTTATGGAATTCCTAATGAAATGCAGTGATGACACTAATGAGACACCTATTTATGCAAAATGCAAAGAGTTTTGATCACTGATGGAGGGCTACTAGACCGACTCTAACACACTGCTTGGCGAGTGTGACCACTGGCACAAGTACCTCGTCAGTGTGACACTTGTGCATAACTTTGCCTACGAGGATTTGGGTTGCTATGCGGACTGCTTTGTCCTTGATGCTGGATATGGCGTAGCCCCTCTTCTTCTTTTCCAGCTTATACTTCATCTTCATGGCCTCTGTGATGGCCAAATCACTGCCCTTTCCTTCCAATATGTTCGCAGGGTCCTTTCCTTTGTATGGAAGCTGGGAAACATGATGAATCAAGTCTGTCGTGATGGGGATAGGCTCCTTTAGCATAAATACCCATCATGCACGAGGAAGAGCAGCTGCATGATGATGAAAATGGTTATTGGAGAGAGGTGGAAATTGGACACCCATAGTAGGTTCAACAACTCAACCTTTTCAACACAGCGCAACCACTTCTGTGATTCTAATGTTGTCACCACCCTTGTGGTGTTCTGCTTCATGAGATTTCTGGTCTCAAGGTGAGGGAACTTCTAGCAGTTAGTGAGGTCCTAATCTTCAAACTTCATGGTCGACACGTAGCCCAGGTGCATGTCTTCAAACATAATGCCATCTGGGAGGAGCAGGGTCTGGAGCAAACTCTTGGTCTCGTCTAGGTCCTTGGGCACCTTAGCCTTCCCTTTTCTCAGGGGGACATAGGTAGGAAGTCTTGTCGCAGAGTGCATAGGTTGAGTGTCCACCTCCATGCCTTTGTCTTCTTCCTCTACGATAATAAGGGCTTGCATATCTTCTTCTTCTTCATATGTTTCTATTGTGACAACCTTCCCTTTCTCCGCCATCAATAAATTGTTGCTTAGCAGGTTCCGCGAGGACACGTGTACATGAGCCATTGCTTGTTTATCCTTCTTAGGTCTTGGCATATGAGGTAATTTGGGGATCTCTACCATAATCCTGACACCTTTTGGAAAATCCTCCATAGTTATGTCCTATGCGGCCTCGCCGAAAGTTACCTCTTTTATTCCCAGACCATCCTTAGTTGCTGTCATTATAGCTGTGCTGCAATCTTTCACTGGAAAATTCAGTGGCTCGATCAATTCTTGGCTCACAATACTTAGGGCTTTGTTTAATCACTCAATTCACAAATGACCAAGTGTTCTTTGCTAGGCAGCCTTTTGTGTTTTATAACGCTTTTTGAATTTGAATTCGACCATTCCCCCCAATTCCGGTCCATTAATGCTTTCTTGGTGGTGAATTTCCCAAATATTACCCATAAATTGCATCTTAAATTCCTTCCGCCCACTCCATTTGGCCTCAATTCAAGCATCCCATCATGAATAGTGACTTGAACGGTCACTTTCTGGCCAACTTACGCGGTGTAGCCCCTTGTGCATGGTCACGGACCTTGTGACTCTCTGCTTCTGCGTGCATCTCCAATATCATGCAACTCCCTAGGTAGAATAGTTTATAGTCCCGCGCTCCCTTCCAATTGCCTAGAGCGCTAAGACTGTCCTTCCCTGGGCTAGTCAGGTGGTTGCACCACCCGTGTGGAGTTCCCTCTTGTCCTCCGTCATGGTTCCTGGAGAATCCTCACCGTGTATGGTTACGGTCAGCATCACACACTTCAGCATTTGCAATGCACTACCCTAGTCACTATGCTTAGAAATATTCAGTCCAAGCTAAGGCATCAGACTGATTAATTCATGGCAATATCCCTTAAACCTTTCATCAGGATCGCACGCACCCTTTCTTACTAGCCTGGTCTTTTTGCTGAGAAAATCTTTCATTATTTTGTCCTCCATCTTCTTGACCTTTGCGTCCATCAATGCACTTTTCTTTCTTAACCGTACACTTTCTTCTTCCAGTCTATGGAGTTTAAGGTTTCCCTGTTGGATTTCTTCCTCAAGTCCCATGCGTTCTGTTTCTTGCGGCTGTGTGATCCCTCCTTTGCGGGCTTTGAGAACCATTGTATCTATGGGTGCTACTGTGCGCAGTCTAAGCTTCACATGCTCCATAGGGATTACAACATCTACCTCATACTTTAGATTTGGAAGTACCCACGCGATCAAGGTTTTGTACATGGTCCTATAAGCCCACAGGACCGCTGGTGTGCGCAGGTCCCAGTCAGTGCATTTCAGATGGTGGAACATGTTCCATACTTCACATACTTCGTCAAAGGCTTCCGCATGGATAATCTTCAGTGTACTTGGTCTTATCATACTTCATTGTTCGCGCCATAATCTTTCTCACTCCTGCTTGTTGGTTGTGTTTCCTATCGTGAGGACGGTGTGCATTCATCCAAGTTATTCATCATACACTTGTAACCATCTGGAGAGGTGGGTGCACAAGCTATTTTGTCCATCATACCCAACTTTCATCCACATCTGAGGCTTTCCAGGTTGCATGAGCATCATCCTTTGGCATTCACGCTAGTCCTCAAAACTTATTTGATGCATACACCACCATCTTACGAGTGTAGCGTGTAGTGCCCATTTCAGAGCATTGAAACACTATTGTTCCAGTACTTCTCTTTCAAATTTGTTTGGGAAATCATCCACCTCACTCAACCCATCATAAATAGGTAGATCTCTTACCCCTGTTGCCACGCAGCGCAACGACCTTGTAATCATGTTGCAATTAAATGTGGTTACCTCTTGTAACAGGTTCTACCATGATTTTATCTCCTCATCTAAATATGAGGTGCAAGAGATTTCGCACTCCCATGAAATCCTGCCATCCACTGTTGTATTCACCCAGTTCTGCTCCCGAGCAGTTATCTTGTAGATATAGTCTAGATCATCTTCGTTGTCATAGTGATGCACTAGCTCTATGTAGCACGATCCTTCCACTGGATCTAATGGTACCATTATGCATAGTGACTTTTTCTCGATAATAATCTTGCATATCTTTAGATTTATCACTCCATTCATGTCAGGGGCCCAATCTATTCCTATTAGCATGGGATAGGGATTGTTGTCATAAACAATCTCTATTACTTTGAAATCTGCAAGCACGCTCACACCCTAATTGGAAACCATTAAAACACGAGCCTGCCCATATGTTCCCATCTCTGCTTTGGTAGGACATTTGCATCCGATCCTAGATCCAAAATCACTTGATCCATTTCATATTCCTTGATCTAATGGTCAATCTCATCTCCCTTCATGTTCATGTTGTGTGCTTTCCGAGCTTTCAGACTACGTGTGGTTCTCCTGGTCCATCACATCTAGTGATGAGTCCTTATAGTCCCTTCATAGCTTTGTTGTTGCGCAGGAACTTCATGCATGTCTCCAAAAAGGTAGTGAGCATTGATGGGTCCATTTCTAGTTCTAGTTTGTCTTTACTACCTGAAGTGGAGGCCTTCACGAAGCTCTTCTTAGCTTCCATGAATGTCAACTTAGCGCGCTCCAAATCAAAATCTGGTTCCTTTGTTGGAGCCTTGCGATCCTAGGCACTCTCTTTGGCCTACTTGCCTTTGTTATCTCTTGTCATAATACCACTTCAGAGCACAATATTTACATTTGGGTCTTCCTCGCGTGGCTCAGACCTCATCATTTGTAGGTTCTGAGTTGGTTGGAGTGCTCCTTTAATGTGCAACCTCACTATCAGCGTGGGATAGTCCTCCATCTCATGATTAAACTGGGTACAATATAAGCATGATGGTCTCTTCAAATTTGTACAATCACGGGCGTAATGCTCTGGCCCTCTACAATTGTAATAGATCAGCTGTCCACGACCCCTTCCTAGTCCCATTCCACCTTGACTGCGTCTATGCCCCTGAAATCTAGTGCTCGCCTTCCATGCATTTTGATCGAGGGCTCGTGTTTCAGTTTGAACTATGTAGGTAGGAGTTCAGTCTATCATCAGTTTGTAACTTCTACAGGTTCACTCATCGTGGCCTACTGACCTGCATAAGTTACATAACAAATGTTGGGAACTCTACGTATACTTCTGTAATAGATGGAAGTTCATTGTAGCATGATTTCCTCCTATTTGAAAAATCATGCACCATAATGCAAGCACCACGCTCGGTCCTACTTGTCCGTCTAGTCTCAATGGCATTGGTCCTTCTGCCAATAGGTAGTTCGCGAATACTAGATAATTGTCCTTGTCATGTCCCTCGCCTTTGCAATTTATGCACCATACCTCCTCACGCACTTCTGGGCAAGCCATCCTATCTTGTTTCAAACTTTGCATCTCAAGGCACAAATTTTGCAACTGCATGTGGATCTGTTAGACTCCCAAGTTAGGATCTTGTATTGGAGTCTCATGCAATCTCATTGCGATTTCCAAGGCCTCGGCCTGAGTGGATAGCTTTTGTTGTGACAACTCATTCCTTAGATGCGGCGTTAGTGAAGCTACAAAACATGTGCAGTGTTTCCCATCCATCAAGGTCATGTTGGCTTCACAAATCATACACTTCAGTCTTTGATCTAGCTCCCAAGGGGTCTCGCTTGGAAGCATCATGATTTCCTTAAACATATTAATCGACTGTGTCTCTGATTTTGGCCTGCTAAATTCCTTGTTTAGCATAGCTTGGATATCCACGATTCCTACGTTCGGATTGTCATTGGAATGCTTAATGTACCACGTTAGTGCATAATCCTGAAAAGTGTTGACCAGTGTTGCTTTCTTTATATTGTCATCTGCGACTCCTTGTGCTTCCCATATAGCTTTTACCACGAACCAGAACTGGTCCGGATCTACGATCCCTACTCCTTTGAACACCAGCAACTTTATCGCGCTCACCATATTGGACTGTGTTGGTGGCAGAGGTGGTGTGGGCGAAGACGAGGGTGAAGATGGTGAAACTGTGGTGGTGTAGGTGGGGGTGGTATTCGCAAAATTCGCTACTTTATCAAACTGATCACACTTCTTGGTGAAACTTTCGCGAGCTCCTCCTCACTTTCCCATGGAGGAAAAATCAAGGGACTAGACTCTTGTGCTATGCTACCTCCATTTATGTAGATCCTTTCACTTCGGATAGCCCTAGACATCAATTTATTCGCATAACTTGCTTTTCATACAGTAGCATTTTAATCCAAGTGTTCAAAGATTTAATGTACATACCTCGTGGTCCTTTGAGGAAGCATCGTTCCACCTCGGTATAGCTGACTAAAGTATCTACCGCGAACTTGGTGATAAACCCTCCTATAATTCGATCGAGCCAATGGTTCCTAGTGTGCATGATCTTATCTTCTGATGCTTCTAGTCTGCGCACCAACTCTGGAGTCCACACAATATTTTTTTCAAGTCTACACCTTCCTCGACTATCTACTAGCTTCCTGATCCACTTGTACAACTCAGAGGGGAAGGATGCAAAGAAAATTTCATGGATCTCCATATATAAGTAGCAATCTAACCACTCTTCCTTTGATAATTGTGGATTCTTGTTTTCGTGCACCGTTAAATCGTGAATCTTTCTGTCCAACCACTCTTCAATTCCTTTCTTTGTGGGATTCCAATGATATGACATTAGACATCTCTCTTGCAGATCCTGGTCCGGGCAACGGAACCATTTGGTGGCTTATTGGGGGCTGACCCAGGTTCAAAGTTAAGTTAGCCAAACAAATCCCAGTACTACTGGCCGTTTTGGCAATAGTCCATGAAGCACGGACTAAGGTCTCACTTGAAGTAGTATGGGAGGGTGCTAGAACCAGGTTTCCACACCTTGGAGATGTCTGATGGGTTCAAGTGGTCCGCAGTTCAACCCTGCCAGAACGTTGCTTCTCGCATTTTCCTGTACCTCGTAGCCTGTTATACTACCTTCACACAACCCTACTCGGGGGCCAAACATTTTTCTTCTAGGTTATTACCCAAGTCCTTACTATTCTTCGAATGTTAGTTGCTTATTTTAGCCTACTTGCTTGGTTTAAGATATACTTAACAATATAAACCATTCATATAGGTGCGCAAAGTAAATAAATAATATATTTGCAAATTATATCAAACATGCATTAAATTGAGATAGATACTCAAAATGATAAGAAACTTCTCTTTCTTAATTCCTTCCTCGGTTACAAACTCGACTCTACCTTGTGCACTCAGCTGCAGGGGTCCACGCACTCATCTGCGGACTACTACGCACTCAATTGCAGAGCCTTCTCCTACTCTACGACCCAAAGACACACTTAGTCACTTAGAATATTCCTATATTTTTTACTTTTCTCCTTATCTACTTAGAACCTCATTCTATGTATACAATCCCATGGTCTGCGGACCATGGGTGAGTCTATCTGGCTGACATTACATTACAAAACTAAGGCTGACAACCCTGTGACTCTATCATACATTTCACGCTCCGTGCCAGCAAATCACAAAACTTTACAACACGATTGGGTCAAAACTTGGGCTTTAAGCCCCAAAACATGCCTTGGGGGGGATTCCATGCCCAACAACAACCTCAAGCACTACAACGTTCTGGGCAGTAAAGCAAGGTCACTAAGGGTTGATACTGCACAGTGAAGTTTAGTTAGGGTTTGGTTGAAGGAGGTTGTATGGTCGAGCAGATTTTTAGGAAAATATTTGTGTCGAAAGCAAGTGAATTTGTGTATATTGACAATGTGATCATACACTTAGCATATTTTGATGACAGGAAAACATATAACAACAAGACAAAACGTGTTCTCAGTGAGATTATCTTAAAGCTAAGAGCGACAAGTGCGACACTTGAGATAGAACTTTGAACAAATGTGACGACACTTGTGCAAGTGTCCTTGCAACTTCATGTGTGAGTATGGCTAATGTTCACAGAGCGAAGACAACTCATGCATAGAAGGACAAACCTTCAAAATCACCATAGCAAGATCTCAAGCATGACAAAGAAATCTGTATGCCAAAAGACAAGCATTGGTCCAGCAAATGACAGGGAGTAAGACACATAGAGGAAACACATGGAATGGCATTCAGTGCTTGTAACATGCATGTCATTGAAGACAAAATGGTATAAGTACTTTAAGCTACACTAAGAGATGTATTTAAAAAGGTAAGCTTTTCTTACCATACTTACCCTCCAGAGGGTTCTACATATGACGAAGTTTTCATATGGTCCAAATCTTCTATCATAAATTGGGTTCCTTCGTTCTTTTCCTCAACTCCTTGAGATTCATCTGGCATGTCATATTTCCTTGTGGTGACTAAGAGATATATCTATGCAATTTCACCAGGTAGTGACTGCTGCCAGGATGATGTCCTAGGAGGAAATTTACGTATTTTCTGAATGCAAGACAGAGTGGATAACTAGAAGATCACTGCGCAGTTTTGGAATGCAATACACTATCATAGGATGGGGTCCTGGGAGGACACCTCTGTGCAGTTTCTAAATGTGAGACAGACTAGGAAGCTGAGGGACACCTTTTCATAGTTTCAGGTTGCAAGATAGACTAGACAGCTGAAGGACAACACTACGCAATTTTGGACGCCAAGGGAAGTTTGGGTCTCTACGCATTGCATAGTTTTTGTAGGAAAGGGAAACAAATTGAGGGTTGCAGAAGTGAAGTGTGAAGTTATGGAAAGTTGGATGATGCTAGGTTACTCGGGAAACTCCATAATCTGGCTAAGTGTGAGATCAGTGGAACTGATGTGAAGAGCGATAGAATTTTAACTATGATCACACACTTGAACACTTAGTGATTCAACATAGACCATACAAAACATATAAAACATACTTTTATTGTTGCAAGAACCTCCATGGCAAGACTGTGTGAAGTGAGTGTGAAACATGCCTATGTAATGAGAACAACTCATACACATAAAGGTTTCCCCTTGAAACATAACAAACTTCCCTTTGCATGAATAACGATAATCCTGATGCCCAAACATGACCCATGCTACATAAAGATGATAACGTGAACAACTCTTAAGATCAATGAGGGGGCTGGAGATCATCAGCTTACTAGTAAGTGACCAGGGAAAGATCGATTACATGATCCATGGTAGGTTCCAAAATTTTCATGCGAGCTAAAATTTTGGAGGGTGGTTGTAGCTGCTTTTACAACAAGTTATGTATAACCTGAGATTTTTAGCATGTAACTTAGTTGACATGATTGTTCCTAATATTACCCTCAAGGTTGAATACTATGTTAATAAGGTGTTATTTTCTATGGTGACTTTTTCCTATCTTTGCTTATATAGGTCATCTGGCCACATAATTGCCACTACTACCCAACTAAGGAAAACTTGTTCACATTTCTTGCTTTTAGGGAAAAAATGGCATTGACATTGTTTATGTTGAGGTATATGTTGTATAAATCCTTCATATTATAATTTATTTTATATTCCAATGTTAATCTTCTTTAATGTCTTATACCTTTCATTTCATTTTCCTTTGTTTTTAGAAAAGAAACTCAGTATTGATGGTAAGAAGCAAAAATTGAAGAAAAAGGAGAACAATAACATTGGAGAAATAGATGAAAAAAGAGATAGAAATGAGAACTAGTCAAGTGATACCCTTGCAGCCAATATCCCACATAAGACACACATATAGAGACTGATGGTAAATTCTTCACAGTTGGTGAATTCACCTGCAATGCCTTGGCATCATAATGATATTTTTTTGAAATGATGAAACAATATTTCATGTGTGGATTGTATTCCAACCAATATTAAGTTGGAAACTCCTATTGTAATACTGTACATTTCATATATATAATTTATGTGGTTGAAATTATTTATAGTTTCACTTGATAGTTGCAAAATAATACTAATTAATTTATGATGTTTAATAATGAGCACACAAAATCAATCTAAAATTACTAAATTAATAGTTTATTTTGATTAACGATGAACACAAATAAAATGAATATATGGCTAAATTAGTCGTTTACGATTATTATTAATGAAAGTAAATGAAATGAGTATAAACTATTAAATCATTCATTTATATAATGAATATGAAACTACCAGAAAAAAGATAAATGACAACTCCAAATGATAATTTTTTTATTACAAATGATGACTAAATTTTGCATCTATACGACTATTAGTACCAAATTTATAGTATCTCATAACACGAACAAAATTTAGTCATATTTCTTTGGTCATTAATTGGTTTCAAATGATGACTATAATTCGCATATATGTGACTATCAGTTGCTGATTTACAGTATCTTACAACATGACTAGAATTTTGGTCATATTTCTTTGTCCATTAATTAGTTTTCATGGGTGATTATATGGTAATATATTTTGTTTTATATTTTTTCATTAATTGTGGCAATTAATGATTAAATCAATGACTAAATTAATGACCAAATTTATAACTAAACATATCACTAGATGATTGAAAAGAGACAACTAAATAATGACTAAGTTAAAAACAACTAAAAGTTGGTTGCGTTATAAGATACTTTAAATTAGCTACTCTTGGTCACCAACTAAAAAATGGTAGTTTAAATGAAAATGTTAGTCACTTTTTTAGTATCAAATTAGTCATTTGTATTAGTGACTAAGGGAATCTAGAGAGAACCATCTCCAACCCATGGATTTACTAGGAATCCGAAGGCCTTGCTCCTCAGAAAGGATAAAGCATATTCTCAACCATGTTGCCAACAAAACTCATATTACAATATTGTTTTTCTCCCTTTGGCTCCTACTAGATGTCTCTAATGAATCTCATTCTCCCCTTCTAAATGCCTTCCCTTCTGGTAATTTTCCTACTTCATAGGGGATGACCCCTTGTCCTTACTGTTTGAATTATCAATCTCCATTCATTTGTTCTCTTCCTTTTCTTGTGAGTGTATCTCAAGGTAGCATGGCCTGCATGCCTCTTTGTAGCCCATATTAACTTAATGGTTAGTCCATTAAGGCTTAAAAAACCAGATCATGTAATGGTTGTCCTAGAAAAGTTCATATTTCTAACGCAAAAGACACATGGCAATCTCAACAAGCAACCTCACAAATCTGGAATCTGTGTCCTTTTGACTTATCCCATTTAGTTTCATTTCCATGAAATGCTTACAATCTGTATTACATGAGAATAATGGTTGGGGTTGTTACAAAGGTCATTCAAAAGAAGCCAAGTCATTTTTGTGCTTATGAATATTGGTCTTTCGCACTACCTTATTGTTGGGTGCCCCCCTGTGCCTTAGTTGTGTTATGTTGTGTCTCAAGTCCACACAAGAAACCTCGAATTTCATTCCACCCAGGCATGCCGAGGAAATGCCAAATATTGTGTAGTAAGGGAACCTAGGTGGACAAGGCCATGCCAAAAATGCTATGTTGTGACCACTCTTGTGCATATTAGTTGTTCATTTTTCTTGCCTCCAAGCACTCTGTTCTTCCTTGGTTGTTGTCATGTGATGTGGGCACTCCAAAGAAACCTCAAATTTTGTCCTGCTTAAGTGCTTCCAAGAAACCTTAAAGTCCTTTTTTCTTAAGCTCACTTAGGAAACCTGAAATTTTATTTTGGTTAGGAACCTAGGCACACGAAGTCATGAGAAAATGTTAAGTTATGACCACTCTTACGCATATTAGTAGTCCATGCTGCCTTGTTGTGTGATGCTCCATTGTGCCTTGGATGTTATCATGTGGAGTGGGTACACCCAGGAAGAATTGGATTTCATTTTGATTGGCCACACTAAGGAAACCTAAAATAACTTTTTGCTGGAGCACACACAGGAAATATAAAATTTTGTTATGCCTAAGCGCATTGGTGCATGAGATTGTGCCAAAAATGCCAAGTCACGATTTTTCCTGTGCAAATTGGTTTTCATGTTGCCTTTCTATTGGGTGCTCCCTTGTGCATTGGTTGAAGTCATGCAGTACCCCATGCACACATAAGAAACCTCAAATTTTGGTCTGGCTTGGCATGCATAAGAATGCCAAATTTTGTTCAGTATGGGCACCTAGTCACACAGGGTTGTGCTAAAAATGCTAAGTTGTCACTGCTCTTGTGCATATTAGTGTTTCTTGTTGCCTATTATCAGACACTCTCTAGTGCCTTGGTTGTTGTCTTTCATATTTTTCATTTTTGATGTCTTGTTTCT
>APFE030928066.1:0-26529 GCA_000404065.3 Pinus taeda | reverse complement strand
TTTCCTTATTGTGAGCAACTATCAATATGAAAATCTCCTACTCTACCATGTTTTATGCAAATTTTCCTATTCACTCCTTTTTGGTGTGCTTAAAATGGTCACATAATATTTAGGGAGCAAAGGTGAACTCTAAAAGGCTGAAGGGCTACGGAGGAGGAGCTTTGAGGCTTCAACATGTGCTCATGCAACCTAGGGAAGAAATTAGTTAAGGAAGGGTGCATGTTGCAAGTCCAAAGGACAAAGGGGAAATCTTTGAGCTTTTGAAGTGCATTATGCACTCAAGGGAGAGAGGGAGGGCAGAGAGTGTGCTATCAAAGGCTAAAGGCTAAGGCTTCATGCCTTCGGGGTGCACTCATGCACCTAAGAGGCATCAGGAAGGGAGTAGGGAGCACTCTGGAAGGATGAAGGTTGGAGACTTGTGACTTCAAGGTGTGTTAGTGTACTTAAGTAGTTTAGGAGGGCACATGGCGCATATTGGAAGGTTGAAGGAATGAGCTTCAGGTCTTTAGGGTGTGCTAGTGTGCTTGAGGAGGGCACACTTCTTCGATTACAATGAGTCCACTTTAGGAAGGCTTAGTCATTTTGGAAGGAACAGTATGGAACAAGGAAGGGGCTTCTTGCTTTTATAGTACACCAAGCTCTCAAAGAGGGAACAAGGTGCACTTTTAACAACAAAGGGTCTCCCATCAAGGCTTCAGAGTGTTCTCATGTGCTCTTGGCCTAAATGGGATTGTTTTATAACTGATTTTTTTTAAGCCTAGATGATTGATCAAGGGGGGAGTAATATCAGTTCTATACATTAAAAAATGTGTGACATATACTACTTGATCAAGAGAACTTAGGCAAGCTTGGTAAAAAATGAATAGACATCAAAATTCCAATTTATGCACATTCCCCAAGTATAAACAGTGACCAAAAAGTGTTTTTTTACAACAACAAAGGTGTTATGACTATGAAGTGCATATGGGTATTTTCTAATGAATGCAACGAAACTTGAGAATGCTCAAGAACAATTAAGACATAGAAAACAACATATAATGACACTTGATGACAAGGGAAACATTTGATATGACAATGAAGTAGGCTCTAAAATTCGAATGTAGTGAAATTTTGGAGGGTGTTGTAGAAACAATAACACAAAAGTAAGAATCAACACGATAACCTGTACAAGTTCTCATAAATAATAATATTAAAATACCTCATATTAACATATGAAAATTCCAACAAAGTCAGGGACTTGCACATACCACTCAACAATCAATTTGTTGAACCAAATCTTTCTTTCATCCAATCAAACTTATGTCATATTCCAAGCATGAATATGGTATCTCATTGAATAAACCATGACAAAAACAATCAAGGCTTCTAGAGACCAAACTACATCAACATTCAACCACAGTGATTCCACCTCTATGGTCCAGAATTCTCTAACCATAACTAGATCAATCTCTACCCATGTTATCTAGGGCTCTAGGAACTAGTAACTCAACACAGAATTGTCACAGGGCTCTAGAGCATTTATCCAACCTACCTCCAATGGCTAGTAACTTAACCCACTAATGGATCCAAAGTGTTTTTCCCTTCCTAGGATCTAGGACTAGTAACTCAACCAAAGTTGCTCCATGCCTTGAAAGTGTTTGTTCCAAACCACATCCATAGGGAAAAACTAAGAGCCAATTAGAAAAAGAGCAAGTGCAATAACCCACAAGACCATGGCTATCCAGGAAATGGTAAGGAAAGGATCAAATCATTTGCAATCTAGTAAATCGTCTAAGCCAATGACAACACATAACTAGATAATCACATGCATATAGCATGCATCCAAAAAACAACAAGGAGATCATACATGCAACATGTTACCTGCAAGTAATATAGTTCTAGCTTCTGACCCACTATCTCCTTCTGCTTCCTTTCTTCGTTTGGCTTTGTTCTCCAATCGAAGTGAATACTAGTGTGCTCCAAGCATGCTCCAAGTGTGCTACTATGTATGAGAGAGATTCAAAATAGAAACTGTTAAAAGCCATCAACTGATCCTCTTATGCCCTTTTATTATTTGTGACTCTATTTTCTTCATTTTCCTCTATTTTTTCTTCATTTTTCTCCTCATGCAAATATGTGACCCTTCATCTACCTTTTCTCCAATTATCCTTTATTTTCATAAATAAATGCCAACTAATGCTTCTTTTCTTTTCCAATACCTTTTCCAATTTCCATATCCATTAATTAATAACAAGAAATGCCCATTATTATGTTTTTACCCACCATTAATCTTGGAATACGTATCACAAGAACTTGGTCTTATTTTATTTACACAGAGAATAAACAAAGAGTTGTTATAAAATCCTCCCCCTTGGGGAAACACTATACCCAGTGTTCAATGACACTTATATGCCGACAAAAACATGTTGTTCATGGAGCTTTATAATGCAACTCGATGTAGCATTTACATCATATCAATTTGTTGAAGACACAACCAACATACCATGTAAACCATACCACTTATTGGAGCTTTATAACACAAATCGATGCAGTATTTACAACATATATATGAATATATAGACATAACCAAAATGCATACGTCAAAATACATTTACTCAACCAATGAATAGACAAGGATACATAGCTTGCATATAATCAACTGTCTCTCATGTATCTTCATCAGGCCCAAAGTGTTTCCACTACACTTTAACTTTCTTTATTGCTCGATTGTGGAGCATGAGGATCTTTCACTGCAAAATGCACTTAGGATTTAGATAGAATTATCATTCTAGTCCCACCCGGAATACAAACCATCCAATGACATTTTCAACATACTTCACATGTCTTTTAAGCATTGAAACATGGAAAACATCATGGACATTAACTATTGATGACAATGCAAGTCTGTAAGCCACTGGTCCAATCCTCTCAAGGATCTCAAAATGGTCATAATATTGAGGTGCCAATTTGGTGCATGATTGAATCCTTAAGGAGCTCTTCATGGGGTCGATCAAAACTACACATGATCCCCAACCCAAAACTCCTTGAAATCTATTTGTTGATCTATATAACTATTTTTCCTATCCTATGCTTCCTTTAGATTCTTCTTGATAACCTTCATTTCCCGTTCCATCACTTCCAACATGTCTAGTCTGATCAACACCCCATTCACTGGATCTATCTAGTTGATGTGAGAATTAAAACGTTTCCCTTAGAGAGCCTCAAATGGAATCATACTCAAGGAATCTTGATAACCATTATTGTATGAAAATTCTACCAATGGAAGATACTCCTACCACCTCCTCTATTGATTCATGACATACATTTGAAAATGTTCTCAAGAATACTATTAAACCTTTCTATCTGACCATCTGTACGTGGATGATAAGTTGTACTTAAGGCTAAATTTGTCTCTAATATTGTAAAATAATCCTTTCAAAACTTGGGAGTATACTTGATATATTTTTTTGATACAATTTTCTTAGGAACACCATGAAACCTTACTATCTTCTTGATGAATCTATGAGCTATGTCACTAGTTGAATTAATAGACTTTACTGCAATCAAGTGAGATACCTTGGTTAGCCTATCAACCACAACCGTAATGGATCCATGTTTTCTCGATGTCCTTACCAAACCTATAATGAAGCCCATTGAAATGACCTCCCATTTCCATTATGGAATTGGAATTAGTTATAACAAACTAGCTGGGTGCTTACATTCTATCGTTACTTGTTGACAATTAAGGCACCTAACAATAAACTCAAACATCTCTTTCTTCAAATCTGGCCAATAGTATAACTTCTTGGCTATTTTCAATGTATTATGATATCCCAAGTGACATGAATACAGTTTGACATGAAACTCTCTCAAGCTAAGCTTCTTCAACTCATTGTCATCTAGCACATAGATCCTATTCATGAATCTAACCAAGCCATCTTCCATGAGATGATAATCCACATCGTGATCATTGGTAGCATGTTGTTGTATCATGTGCTTAAGCTTTTGGCACTTGTCATCATGTTTCCCTGCATGCAAGACCCACTCCTGCAAGTATGTCCCACATGCACTCATATTTTATATATGATTCACATGTATTCTCCTACCAATAGCATCTGCAACCTTGTTCTCCTTTCCCTTAATCTAATTAATCTCAAGGTAAAAATAACTAAGGGTCGCCAACCATCTATCTTGCCCACTGTGATCACTCATTAGAACAAATCCCCTACCAAGAAGATAATGCTTTCAAAGATTCAAGGCATGAATGATAGCTTCCAAGTTGAGAACCTAAGTCATATAGTTTCAGTCATGCTCATTCAGTTTCCTTGAACCATAACATACTACCTATTCTTCTGCCATCAGGACTTTTCTAAGTCCTTTCTTGCAAAAATATCCGCACACCACAAACTCTTTATTCAGATCTGTAAACTTCAAGATTGGAGCATTTCTAAGAAAATGCTTCAACTACTCAAATTTGGTTGCACACTCCTCTTCCCATTCAAACTTCATTTGTTTTTCTTTGCAAAGATGTAATAGGATAACCAATACACGAGAAGTTCTTGATGAACCACTTGTAGTAACCCGTTAAGCCCATGAATGATCTCACCTCATCTACATTCCTAGGAGTAGGCAACTCCATCATAGCTCTAATCTTTTATGGATCCCATATTATTCCTTCCTTGAAAACAACATGTCACAAGTAATGAGCTTCTCTCTAAAAGAAATTTCACTTGATGAGCTTGGCATACAAATTATTCTCTCTCATCAACCTTAACATTTCTGCCATCGGTTTTGCATGCTCTTCCTCATTCTTAGAATATATCAATATATCATTAATGAATGTTATCAAAAACTTGCCTAGATAAGGGCACAACACACCATTCATCAAACATATGAAAGTAGTTGTAGCATTAGTCAAATCAAAAGGATCCACAACAAATTCATAATTCCTATACCTAGTACAAAATGCAGTATTGTAAATTTCCTCTTATTTGATGTGTACTTGATGATATATTGATCTTATATCAATATTCAAGAACATTATTGATCCATTCAACTAATTAAATAGGTCATCTATCCTCGACAAAAAATACCTATTCTTGATAGTTACCTTGTTAAGTTGTCGGTAATCAATGCACAACCCGAGAGTACCATCTTTCTTCTTTACAAACAAAGCTAGTGCATCCCAAGGTGATGCATTGGTCCTTATGTATATTTCATCAAGAATTTCCTTAAGATACCACCTTAATTCTACCAACTTTGGAGTGCTCACCCTGTATGGATATTTTGATATTGATGCTTCTCTTGGCATCAACTCAATAGACAAGTCCACCTCCCTATGAGGTGCTAACTCTGGAATCTCAGCTCGGAACACATCATCAAACTATAATAAAACCAAGTACTTATTCAGGACTTCATCATCCTCAATATCCTTACCTTTATCACAATAAATATGCATTGCAAACAATATACATCCTTTCTAGAAACTATGCTTTGCCTACATAGATGCAACCATTCTCACTATTGTACACGTCTTCTCTCCCTACAAGATTCTTCTTTCACCATCATCATCCAGACATTTCATAGCCCTGTCATATAAATCAGATTTAGTGTTGTGAATGAATAGCCAATCGATACCTAAAAGAAAACCATATGACCCCAAAGGAAGTATATTTAGATGTGTTGATGTAGGCATACCATTTAGCCCAAATGCACAAGATCTCACCCAATGATGAAGTCTTCTCTTGTTCCTTGTAGCCAATTGCACCAACCAAGATTTTTCATGCACTTTTTAACTCAAACGACACTTATCCACCAGGCCAGGACTGATATAACTATAGTTATATCTAGGATCAATCAAAATAGAAATAACTTAACCACAAAGCTTACCTTCCATATCGATAATAGATTCTTAATGGCCAGCCTAACTATTACCAACTACTACTTAAATGCAAGGGATACTCTATCCAACATCCCCAAACTTTTTGTGCCTCCTCAACATTCTATATATAAGTCCTAGCACGCTGATATTGTGGACAATCTCTCCTATGATGTTGTCCACCAGAAGTCCAACATCTCAAAGGTTTCCTACCATTAGCCTTTTCCTACTCCTCAGTCCGAGAGCCATGTCCTCTATCATTTGCATTGAACTTCTTATGCAACACTACGTTCTCATTGCAATCTATATCTTGAGGCTTTCCTCTCCTCTTAGCAAACTTTCCTTTACTTGTCTCATTCCATTTCCAATATTACTTATACTGAGGCCTATGCTTTTATTTCTCATAATATTTCTTCAACTTCCATATGGCTTCTTCCAATGATATCGGCTTATCAAACTCAATCATGTCTCTAAATGATACTGGTGACCCACTCATGAATATTTGAATCTTTGTTTTCTTGTGCTTAAGATAAGGCACATATCTCAAAAGCTCCAAGAATGTACTATTATACTCCTAATAGATCATAGAACTCATTTTCAACTCATGAAACTCCTTTGCATTGTCATCATAGTACCTTTCTGATACATACTTCTTCCTAAAGAGTCTCTCTAACTCCCTCCAAGTGAGCTCCTCTTCTCAAATGCCTCTAACATTTTTCACATCTTCCTACCAAATGTTTTCTTTCCCATTGAGACTGAATGTAGTTAACTTATTTTTCATGTTCTCTGAATAATCATGCAATATGATAAAAATATTTATCCCAAGTAATCAGGCTTATGTATCTTGTGACTTCTTCATTTCTCCATCGAATGTAGGAGGCTTTTATTTCTTGAACTCCTCTGGAAAGTCTCTCTTCTCACTCCTCATGTATGGATGATGGTGATGATGATGGTGATGTCTCTTTTAACTAGAACTAGAGAAGAACCCATGATCACTACCCCTCCAGTCAGGCATATCGAGACATATTTGAGGATTTCCACCCTGATGTTGTGGACAATCTCTCCTATGATTTTCTCCACCATAAGTACAACATCTCAAAGGTTTCCTACCATCAACTTTGTCATTATCCTTAGTCTGAGCCCTATGTCCTCTATCATTTGCATTGAACTTCTTATATGACATTGCATTCTCCTTATCATATGTATCTTAAGGCTTTCCTCTCTTCTTAGCCCACTTTCCTTTATTCATCTCATTCCATTTCCAATATTACGTAGACTCAGGCCTATGATTTTATTTCTCATAACAATGCTTTAACTTCCAGGTGGCTTCTTCCAATGATCTTGGCTCATCAAACTCAATCATGTCTCTGAATGATACTGGCGACCCAGTGATGAATATCTGAATCTTTTCTTTCTCGTCCTTAAGATAAGGAACATATCTCAAAAACTCAAAGAATCTACTATTATACTCCTCATTGATCATATATTTCATCTTCAACTCATAAAACTCCTTTGCGTTGTCATCATAGTGCCTTTCTGATAGATACTTCCTCCTAAAAGGTCTCTCTCACTCCCTCTAAGTGACCTCCTCTTCTCAAATGCCTCTAAAATTCTTCACATCTTCCCACTAGATGTATGCTTCACCATTGAAACTAAAATCAATTCACATGGCTTTCGTGTTCTCCGAATAATCATGCAATCTGAAAAAATTATTTATCCCAAGTAATCAGGCTTCTACATCTTGTGACTTCTTTGTTTCTCCATTAAATGCAAGAGACTTTGCTTTCTTTAAATCGTCTGGAAAGTCATGCTTCTCACTCCTCCTATATGGATGATGGCGATGATGATGATGATGTCTCTCTAAACTGGAACTATAGTAGAACCCATGATCACTACCCCTCCTATCAAGTGTATCTAGAACTTTTCCATCTCTGATTGTATACTCTATATCCAACTTGTATCCTGATCAAGGGTTGTTTCCATATTCCCAATTACTTCTTTCCTCCTATTCATGATTGATACTAAGTGGTCCCTGTCTCTACAAGTCTGATAAAATCTAAAGTATCACTTCATTAATTTATAATTTCTTCTCTTGTTCCCTAGCAAGTCTTTCTTGTGCCTCAATCAACTTGTTTTTTACTACTTTGCATTTTTTTATTTTTTATTTCAAACTTCTTAATGTATCTACTATGTCAAAGGAGTACTCATCACCTTATTGTTCTTTTGATCTACAGGGAGAGTCACGTGAACTATGATCCACCATTCTTCTAGTCATATTTTATCTTCTGCCTCCTACAAACATGCCTTGTTAGATAAACTAATAAAAACATAATCAAATAATAACTTATGAAGTTCAGGGAGGTTATCTCATCCACACAAATTAGTTTAGATTAGCATGATACATGTTTATATATACTTAATGACATTAACACATCAATCATCATACACAACAACACAATAATGTAACACTAACAATATACATGTTAACTATAACCACTACAATGCATGCATACAAAACACGTAGAAAACTGGCATGCATTCATGAAAAGCACTTTTACCATGAGGTCTAGTGCTGCAACCTCACTCTGATACCAATTTCTAACACCCCACCCCACATTTATTCACTTTGTATTGCTTACCAAGATACACATGAGTTGAGAGTTACTGTGCAAGATACACTTATGGAAAATGGGGTCCACATGTCCAGAACTAAGCGAAAACACTCACTGACACATAATCACATTATTATCAGCCTAACTTGAACCAAGACTATTACTTTTTAGTTTAGTTTCTTTAAATTTAACACAAATTTCTATTTTTGACAGTTTTTTGGGTCCTAAATTTCTGAGGCCGTTTGAAAGACCTAAATGCCATTTTTGGTGAAAATGGAGAGACTAGGAAAGTGCTAAAAAATTTCACACTCATTTTGTTTCTAGTGTCCTCATGGAGATCTTTGAAACAAGGTATTGTGATAGTCAAACAGAGATCATATGCCAAAGTTATGACCCTGGGAAGTTGAAGGTCCAAATTACTCATTTATACAAATACTTTGTGTACATAGTACCTTGATCTGAACTTATATAGGAATGCAACATAATACATATAAGAACATAAACGTAGATATGTAGTAGAAATAAAACTTCATTTCATTAATGTCAAAGAGTTGAAATATTTTTACATACAGAATGGAAATAAACTAGCTTCGGCAATGGCAACTTATCTATGAGAAGAGATGTGGCAGCTACGTCACTCTGAACTGTGGTACAACGAGGCTCAAGGGGTTTTTTTATTATTGAACAACAAGGGAAAACCAGAAACAACCAAAACCCTAACCCTAAGAGATGGAACAACAATTGTTTGTGGGCCTGTTTGGGGTAATCTGGGAAGCTAACTTCCCAGGGTTGTAATTTGGTCATATGATCTTTATTTCATGAGTACAAAACCTCGTTGGAAAGTTCTATTTGAGTATTAGATTATTTTCCACAAGCCTATTGCTGAGCTCAAAAAAACACTGTTTAGGGGGTCAAAAGAACTCCAGAAGTTCAAGATCCACAAAACTACTAAAAATAGTAAATGTTGCTATAATCAAGGAAATGGATAAAAATGACTGGAAGTCTAGGTGGAATATTAGGTAAGTGGCCACCAATATCCACCTCCATCATACCTGTAGGTCATAAATACATATCTTTTTATAGATTCAATAAGCTCACCATAGAATCATCAAGAAGGCTCTATGCCCTCTCCATATAGTTGCAATAACACTTATTATTCCATGCATTCATTAGCCATTCATTAATAAGTGAAAACATGACAATAGCCATAGAATGTATACATCATCTAACCATCATATAACTATCTAATAAAAAACATACAAACCATGACAAACTAGCCACAAACATCAACATGATAACCAACACAAGTTCTCATGAATTACAATAGGAAAATACCTCATATTAACATATGAAAATGTCAACTATGTCAAGGAATTCCCTGTACCACCCAACTATATATTGGCTAAACCAAATATTTCTTCATCCAATCACCCCTGCACCATATTCCAAGCATCAATGTGGGATATCATGAAATAAACTAAGAAAAAAATGACCATGGCTAATTAAAGAACTTTTGAGGTCTAAAATGGGTCTCATAAGAAAAATGTTCAACCAAAATAAAATTTATGAGAAACAATAGGATTCAAGATAATGATGTCAACCATGGGGGATGATTCACCATTTTTGGGGTTAAAAGTTAAAAAGATTAAAAAAATGAAATGCTAAAACTACTTTTTGAACTTGTATTTTCAGATGATCTCTTTACAGTTTTACTCAAATTTAGAGCGGGAGTACTCATTGGATGAAAATGTAATTCCTCATCCAACGAGTACCCATGTTGCATACTTTCGATGGACCTTGCTACAAGAAAAATGATAAGTACATGAAAAAACGTGATTGAACTCACATTTTTAATGTATTTCTTTTCTTTCGTGTAGTATGGTCCATCGAAAGTATGCAATTCGGATACTCATTAAATGAGAAATTAAATTTTTCATCCAATGAGTGTTTCCGATCGAAATTTGAGTAAACCCATAGGGAGATAAGTTGAAAATACGAGTTGAAAAAGTAGTTTTTTATTTTTTCCCTTTAAAATTTGATGATGTAATCTAATCTTATTTTATTATTTCCACTATTATTTTATAATTTTCTTAGGAGGCCCATTTTAGACCTCGAAATTCCCCTAATGTCTAGAGGTGAAACCACCTCAAGCCTCAACCAAACTGAATCCACCTCTATGGTTTGGAAATCACTAACCATAACCAGATTAGTCCTTACCCAAGTTGTCCAAGGTTCTAGGAACTAGTAGCTCAACCCATAGTTGTCACAGGGCTCTAGAGAATTTGTCCAACCTAGCTCTAGGGACCAATAACCCAACCCACCAAAGGCTCCAGAGCGTTTGTCCCAACCTAGGCTCTAGGATTGGTAACTCAACCCAAGCTATTATAGGCATCTAGAGAGTTCGTTCCAACCCAAAACCATAGGAAATAAGTGAGAGCTAATCAGAAAAAAGATAGTGGAAAAGTCCACAATGTTATGGCTACCTAGGAAATGGAAAGGCAAGGCTCAAATCACTGTGAATCTAGGAAATCCTCCATGCTAATGACAACACATGACTAGATAATCACATGCATATACCATGCATCCAAAAATCAACAAGGAGTTCATACATGCAACCTACAACCTGCAAGTAATCCAACTATAGTTGTTGATCTCAATGTCTCCTTATGCTTCCTTGCTTCCTTTTCCTTCTTTCTCCAATCCAAGTGAATATTAGTGTGCTCCAAGCATGCTCCAAAAATACTCTAAGTTTACTAGAGTGTATGAGAGAGAGTGAATGAAATGAGAGAGCCACAACTAAAACTAACAAAACCATCAACTAATCATTTGTGATGCATTTTTATTATTGATGCCTCTATTTTTCTTCATTTTCCTCTATTTTATCTTCAATTTCCTCGTCATGAAAATATGTGACCCTTCATCTCCCTTTTCTCTTAATTTCCTTTATTTTCATAAATAGATACCAATTAATGCCCTTTTTCCTTTGTCAATGTATTTGCCAATCTTAATGGCCATTAACTAAACACAAGTGATTCCCATCAATGACACTAATATACCAGTAGAAACATGTTGCCCATGGAGCTTTATAACATAACTTGATGCAAGATTTACATCATATCCATTTGTTGAAGTCATAACAAACATACCATGAACACCATACCACTTATTTGAGCTTTATAACACAAATTGATGCGGTATTTACAGCATACATATGCATATATAAACATAATCAAAGCAGAACATCAAACACATACATCACAATACATTCGCTCAATCAATGAATAGAGAAGGATACATAGCTCACATCTGATCAGCTATCTCCCATGTAGCTTCATCAGGTCCATAGTGCTTCCACTTCACTTTATCTTGCATGATTGCTTAATTCCATAGGATGATCATATTTTGTTATAACATGCACTGAGATTCTGAATGGAATTATCCTTTTGGTTTGACGTGCAATACAAACCAGTCAATCACTTCATCAACGTACTTCACATATATTCTAAGTAATGAAACATGGAAAAAATCATGGACTTTCACTATTAGCGACAATGCAAGTCCGTAGGCCACTATTCCAATCCTATCAAGCATCTCAAAAGGCCTAAAATACTGAGGTTCCAACTTAGCACATGATCAAATCCTCATGGAGCTCTTCTTGGGCTTGATGCACAAGTACACATGCTCCCCAACCTGAAACTCCTTAAAAGCTTTGTGTTGATGTCCACGAATATTCTACCTATCCAGTGCTGCCTTTAGATTCTTCTTCATAGCCGACATTTCATGTTCCATCTCTACAAACATGTATCATATCATCTACACTTTTTTCACTAGATCACTCAACCAGATGGGAGTATTACAACTTTAATCATAGAGATCCTCAAATCGACTCATCGTCAAGGACTACCAATCCTCGTTATTGCATGCAAATTCTACTAGTGGAAGATACTCCTCTCACCTCCTCTATTGATGCATGACAAACATCCTCAACATGTCCTCAAGAATCTTGTTAACCCTCTCTATTTTTCCATCTGTCTGTGGATGATGAGTTGTACTGTAGGCTAACATTATCCCCAATCTTGCATAAAACTCCTTCCAAATCCTAGAAGTGAACTTGGCATCTCTGTCAAATATAATTTTCCTGGGAACACCATGCAAGCTTACTATCTCCTTGATGAGGATACGAGCTATGTCTCTAGTTGAATTAGTAGACTTTACTATAATGAAATGAGCTCCCTTGGTCAATCTCTCAACCACAACCATAATGGAGTCATGTTGTCTCTATTTCCTCCACAAACATGTAATGAATTCCATGGAAATGACTTCCCATTTCCATTCTGGAATTGGAATTGGCTACAAAAGACCAATTGGGTGCTTACATTTAGCCTTTACCTGTTAAAAATCAAGGCAACTATCAACAAAATTATCCACCACTTTCTTGAGATTCAGCTAATAGTAGAACTTCTTGACTTTTTTAAACATCTTTTGATATCTAGAGTGGCCAAAATATAGTTTGACAGAATGTAGTCTTGTAAATGTCCTCTTCTTCAACTCACTATCATCCAACACATATATCCTATTCTTGAATCTTACCAAACCATCTTTTGTGAGATGATAATACACATACTAATCACTTATACCATGTTGTTGTATCCTTTTCTTAAGATGATGGTACTGTCATCATGTTGCCCTACATGCAATATCCGCTCATACAAGTCTATCCCATATGAACTCATAATTGATGTATGATTCACCTGTATTCTCCTTCTAAGAGAATTTGAAACCATTTTCTCCTTTCCCTTGACATAATTGATCTCAAATTCAAACTCGCTGAGGATAGCCAACCATATAGCTTGCTTGGCATTCAAATTAGGTTGGTGAAGCAAGTATATCAACCCACTGCAATCATTTGTCGGAACAAATCTCCTCCAAAGAAGATAGTTCCTCCACATATTCAAGGCATGAATGATAGTTTCCAACTCGAGATTGTGAGTCACATAGTTCAACTCGTGTTCATTTAGTTTCCCTAACTCATAGCATACCACCTGTCCTTGCAGCATCGGGACTCCACCAAGTCCTTCCTTGCAATTATTTGTGCACGTCACAAACTCTCTATCTAGATTTACAATCTTCAAGAATGGAATATTTTTAAGAAAATGCTTCAACTTCTTGAAGTTGGATGCACACTCCTCTATCCATTCAAACTTCTTTCCTTTTCTCTGCAACTATTTAATAGGATAACCAATCCATGAAAAGTTCCTGATGAACCACATGTAGTAACCTGCCAATCCCATGAATGATCTCACCTCATCCACATTCCTAGGAGTAGGCCACTCCATGATAGCTATAGTATTTGTTAGGTCCACTATTATGCCTTCTTTGGAAACAATATGTCCCAAGTAATGAACTTATGTCTTAAAGAAACTACACCTGCTGAACTTGACAAACAAATGATTCTCTCTAAACAACCTTAACACTATTGCCAAGTGTTTTTAATGGTCTTCCTCATTCTTAGATATATCAATATATTATTAATGACAATATCACAAAAGTTTCAAAATAAGGACACAACACGCTATTCATCAAACACATGAAAGTAACTAGAGAATTAGTCAAACCAAAAGGAACCACAACATACTCATAATTCTGATATCTAGTACAGAATGAAATCTTGCAAATGTCCTCTTCTTTGATGTGTACCTAATGATATCTTGATCTCATATTAAGCTTTGAGAACATTATTTCTCCCTTCAACTGATTAAACAAGTCATGAATTCTCAACAATGTATAACTATTCCAAATAGTTATCTTGTTTTGTTGTCTATAATCAGTGCATAACCTCAGAGTACCGTATTTCTCCTTTACAGACAAAATTGGTGCACCCCAAGGTGATATATTGGGCCTTATGTATCTGTTATCAAGAATTTCCTTAAGCTACAACATCAATTATACTGACTCTAGAGTACTCATCCTATATGGTGCTTTTGATTTTGGTGCTGCTCTTGGCATCAACTCAATAGAGAGGTCCACTTCCCTATGAGGTGGTAACTCTATAATATTAGTTGGGAACACATCTTAAAATTGCTACAAAATTGGGTACTTCTTCAAGAAATCATCATCCTCGACATCCTTACCTTTATCACTAGAAATATGCATTGCAAACAATACACATCCTTTATGGAGAGTAGACTTTGGCTGCATAGTTGGAACCATTCTCATAGATGTAGGATTCCTCTTTCCCTCCAACATTTTTATTTCTTCGTCATCATTCAGGCGTTCAATAGCCTTGTCATAGTAATCCACTTTAGTCTTGTGAATGAATAGTTAGTCCATACCCAAAAACATAATGTATGACCCCAAGGGAAGTACATTTATATGTGCTTATGTAGGAATATCATTCAACTCAAATGCACAATATCTCACCCAATGATGAACTCTTCTCTTGTTCCCTACAGCTGACTGAACCAACTAAGATTCTGCATGCACTTCTTTACTCAAACAACACTTATCCATCAGGTCATGACTGATATAACTATAGTTAGATCCAAGATCAATCAAAATAAAAATAACTAGATTACAAATCTTACCTTACATATCGATAATAGATGCCTAATGCTCAACATGCCTGCTATCCACTACTGCATAAATGCTAGGAATAATTTGTCGAACATCCCCAACTGCCTGTGCTTCTTGACCTCTATATATCTGAGGCTTGCCATAATAATTTTATGGACAATACCTCCTATGATTCTCGTTACCACAAGTCCAACATCTCAAAGGTTTCCTACGATTGCCTTTGACCTGCTCCTTATTCTGAGAACCATGTCCTATATCACCTACATTGAACTTCTTTTGTGATGCTACATTCTCCTTCTAACCTGTATCCTAAGGACAATAATATGTGTTGTGGAATCCTTTGTAATAGAATTAAAAAATATTGAAACATACAAAATAAAATCGAAATTGGGTTTAGTTATTTTCAATGTTTTCAAGACTAATTATATTTCTAACACTTAACATGATGGATTTTTCTTTCAATTGTTCAAAAAAGCATTAGCTTATGTGTAACTTTCTATCACTTCTCAACTTTTCTTTTGGTATATTATCATTTTTTACTTGTAATTCTGTAAGTGTCTGTAACACGCAAGTAAACAAAATTGCGATGTTTTTGTTTCAAGATGTGAGGAGGATTTGGTTTTTAGTCTCTCATTTATTAATAATGATGAAGTTTCTTTCCCTCATGGTCATCCCTACTTTGATGTCTATAGTTTTTAATTGTTTCCTATCCACTTGAATTTGGGTTTATCGATTTTGGCCTGGATGGTGAATTGATATCAACTTATGAAGACTTATTTTAAGGCCTCTTTCTGGTGTGTTTGAAAGAATTGAAGGGAATGGTCTTTGGTTTCAATTTTTTAATTTTTTTTAGATTATCTAAACTCTTGTTTAAGTTGTCCCCCTTTTAGAAAAAACAACCTATATTTTTTTGTGGTAGAGGAGGGGATTTATGTTGGGACTTATCACGACATGAGAAACTAAGGAATTCAAGAATCCTACCATGTAATCATGTTTTCATAATAGTGTCTCAGTTCATAAAGTTTGATTTTCTAGTTGTACCCCCTATGCCCCATTAGCTCCTGGCTATTTACACTTTGGGCTCATTGGTTTAGTAGTGTAAATTTTGTTCTCAGGGGGAAGTCATCGTTAGATTGTTCCATGGTGGCACCACATTTTCTAGAGGAAGTTAACAGAGGATATCAAGGCACTACCCTAAACTGTGTGGGCATGGATGGAAGCTCTTGTAAGTCATCCCTTTTATAGAACATGTCAACATTTTGGGATACACGGGGGTGGAATACTCCCTAAGATTTAGATATTAAAAAATATCTTCTTCCTTTATTTTAGAGTATCAAATGACTTTCCTCTACCTGAATGCCAAGTAATTTTGCAGAGGTTTGGAGGGGGGAAACATATTCTCAAGATCAAGCCCAAAGAGGAAACACTCACATGAGTCATAATTTGGAGGAATTTGTTGGATTATACCGAGACCTGATATTAAACCCTATTCATGAAGAAATTGCTCAAGATAAGGGAGAAACATCCACACATATATCCCCCCTCTTAGACATCGAGGTCTTGGTAGAATGGGTTGAATAGATCCTTGATACAGGGAACACTAGTGGTTGTTTTAACCGGTACTTGCAAATGATTTCCCTTTACTAGCAGATAAATATTTTTGCTAAGGCACATATTGGTGGATTAACAAGAGCATAGCAAGGATGTCCTTCATTCCTTGGAGCACCTTCACTACTATCTCAGAGACTTGGACTATAGATTAGATAGAATAGAGCAGTACCTTGGTATTGCCCTTGTGGTGGGAACTACTCATGATGGCTCAAAGGAGCTTGTTTAGATTGTAGTCTCAGATTTAGAGCTCTCAATGTAGTTATCTGATGTTTGTGTTTTGTGTTTCCTATGATATTAATATTTCTATGCAGTGCATCTTAGGATAGAACTTCAATTATATTTTGAATTTTGTGGTTTCCTTTTGTTCCTAGTTATCATTTTCTTCTCTATGGAGAGTATTTTTATGGTTATGGTCAAGTCTTCTCATGAGAGATTGAAAAGAAAGATATCTCTCTTAATGCAATATCAAGTTTTTGTAGGCAACAAAAAATTTACCTTACAAAAAAATAAGAATTGGAACACTTTTACTATGTCTTGATCATTACACCAACAAGCGTGCATGGGGGAGATGTTGTAATGTTTGCAGATGATTATAAACATTTAAACCGTCACTCAATATCGAAGAGTTGTTGTAGTGGTTGTAAATAAATGAGTATAAACATTTAAATTTTGGCTCAATTAAAAAAATAAAAACATTATTCCATTTAATTTGTTGTATTGTAATTTTTTTTTTGTTGATAAAATTAAACAATTTTTTTTTAGCTAAAAACAATAATATAAATTAACCAGCATATAAAATATAAATAGTAATTCTAAATTAAGATCCATTTGACCATATAAATTATAATAATAATTTATTTTCCTAACCATTATATTTTATAATTCCATATTTAAATTTAATTAATAAGCAAATAAAATGTTAATTTTTACGGTAAACATTTTTTTAAACTTATATATTCATCTAGTTATATATATCGTCAATGCTATTATTTTTTTTTGTAAGTTAGTAAAGTATATTAATTCACAAAGTTACATAGAATACAAAGGTCAATAAGACCTGATAGACCATTCCGTATACGCTTCGTCGATCAAAAAGCCTGCAAATTTAGAAGATAGGCTAGACCCAGATATAGACAAAACAAACTAACTGAAAATTTTCCATATAGTACGAAAAGTTATAAGGGCCAGCCACGTGGGGCTGCCAGAAACCAAAGACAAGATTCAAACAAGAAGACTTCAAGGCTGTGGATAACTCTATAGCTCAAGTTCCACATAATCTTTGAAGGTGGCACTAGGGCCAGCAGTTGCTTTAACCTGTTCTGCTTTTGGGGCTTTCTGGGCATTCTGGCATTGCCCAACATGATCGTTGGTATCTTTCGGTAGAAAGTCAACAACAATGTCCATACCTTGCTGGATAGAGAGTTTAAAGATCCTGGTAAAGGCCCTCAGATCCTCTGCCAACATTTTGACTTCCTCTGTGAGCGACTTCAGGCAGATTTCTAAAGCGTCAAGTCTGGAAGAGTTTTTAGCTGAAGCCAACATAGTGGTGTAGTATGCTTCTTTCATGGCTTCCCCCTACTTGACTGGAGCTTTTTCCAGAATGGTTTTCATTCTCCACGCCTCAACCTAAGTCCTAACAAACTGTGTGGCTCTTGTGTATGTGGTGCCTGGATTTGCAATCCACTCAATTTCCTCCTCAATTGTTTGCATATCTAGCTTCCCCCGCTCCTCATTTACATTAGCTTCCATCTCATTGATTATATTCTTCCCTTTGGCTGAGACTTGAGTTTCATAGACTTCCCTAGCTCTTTTCAACTCTCTGTAAGCTGGCTCATTGCGACAAATCCCACTTGACATAGTTCTTTCGAATGTGATAGTTGGAGAAGGAAGCAGTTCAGAGAACTAGATAGAGAACAAAGCATAGGACTTAGGATGAAGAGTCAGGCAAGGAGCATAAAATGCAAGTGCTTTTTGGAAAGAACCAATAGTTATAGTGGATTGATGAGCGGAGAAGTATCTTTTCCAGTGTGCCTTCCTCTGCCTGCAATTTGGAGCAATGGGTTTTTTAGGACTGGGGTTTCTTGTTATGGGCCATGTGTCATCCATTGGGACTAGCATTCTCTGACAATCATTCTTCTGTTGGATTTCCTTCATCTTCCACTGCGGGTGATGGTACCTGCCTTTCTCAATCCGATTTGGGGTAGATGATCTAGTAGATGCGCCTTAATTGCTATCTTCATTCATTATTAAGGCGTGTCTCGTCGCACTACTACATCCCTCCTTCCTATACCGAATTTCTTTTCTCTAAAGATGTAAACACTTATCCCAAAGTTCTGTGCATGTGACATCATGCCAATAGGTGTCTAGGTAAGTAATGTGGTGATCGATCTCGTAGTTGGCGAGATAATCAGCCACCACATTTCCGTTCTTCTTATCGCTTGTAGAATGATTCCATCGAGGCTTGAGAGGTGCTCTGTTATGAGCTCTGTGATCTTGGCTAACCTGCAATGCTTCGTAATCTTTCTCGATTTCGAACCCATCTGCATTTTCCTTGCGGCATTGGTAGCCAAAAGAGAATCCCCTTCCACCATTGTTGTTAGGCCCCTATACTACTAGTGTAACCCTTATTGTTATTAGTACAACCCACTTATTATATTGATGTACCCACATAGTGCCCATATTGTTACTATTGTACCCCATATAAGCCCATAATGTTACTATTGTGGCTTCATATTATTATTGTTAGGTCGGCGGGGTTATATTGTGACTCCTTAGACTCCTATATATAGAAAGGAGGTTTTGTCATTTGAATCATCAAAGAATTGTTCATTTATGTAATGTCAAGGAGGTTTCCCCCTCGAAGAGGCTGAATTCTAAGTCGTTGATCTATCTTTTCTATCTTTTCTTGAGCTAGTTTCATAACATTGTTGCTCCTGTTCCCAGGCGAATTAGTATTTGGATCCCTTGCTCTAAAGATGTGAATTCCATCTCGTTGTTGGTACCTTCTCCCATAGCTTTACTGAAAATGTGTTGAATGTCACCTTTGCAATTTCGGAAGACTCCTCCTATAGCAGTCGGTCCAGGATTGCCTTGGGAAGCACCGTCAAAATTCAGTTTGTGAAAGCCTATGGGTGGTTGTAGTCAAGCATTCATGGAGGTGCCTTGCTGTTTTCGTGGTTCAGATGAAATGGAGATGGTACCTGCCTCAATTCCAAACGACTGGAGAATTTATAAGTTAGACGCCAAAAGATCCTTGTTCTATTATGCTTTCCATCTGGTTAAAGCCATTTCCCTCTTGTTTTGCAATATGGTGGCTTTGATAAGCTCAAGGGTTTTAGCTTCATTTTGAAACACTCAAGGGTTTTAGCTTCATTTTGAAACACTCTTCTGTTTCGTTCTTTTCATACCGACCACAGTATGAACCCAGGGATCAGTCTCCATAATGTATTAACTGTTTTAGATTTGGAAAAATTACTTCGTCAAGTTGCTATGCTTTCCTGTATTGATTCTTTGTTCCTGTCCGTGCTCTTAAAGATGGTTTACATCCAATTCCAAAGACTTTTTGTCCAATTGCAAATATTGAGGAGGTGATTCATTGAGTCCTCCTCAATTCCACACAGGGGGGCAACGTGAGGGGCCTAGGAACCCTCTTTTCCAGAGGTTCTCCTAGGTGAGAATCCTTCAGTGCATCAAGAGCCATAGAAAGGTTTTAATCTTCGGCCATAGTTCAACATCCTATACTCTATTATACAAATTGAATTTTTCCTCTTGGTCTCATTATTTAATACATACCCTTGCTTTTTTGCGGGAGAAGGTACCCTCTTCGAGCTTGCCCCAACGCAGTTGATCTGCATCATGAGCGTTTCTTATTTTCCTTTTAGCTAGCTTTATTTGTAGTGCCATCATATTGTTGTCCCTTTCTTCCTGTTGCATAGTATCGTTGAAGATCCATTGTTTCCATGCTTTATTAGTAATATTAGGCTTCCAGTAATGATTTACGGTTATCTTTCCTTGTTCCTGGTATATTCTCTAGAGGGTGAGGAGATCAGGGCTTTCAGGCTTAGGTAATTGCAGCCAAGCATCCTCCCAGAATAGAGCAATTTTTCCATCATGGATTTCCCAAAAATTGTGTTCCTGAATGATACCTCGGTTAGCGCTTGCTAGGTTCCAGATTAGAGATCCTTCTAGAGGTTCCTACAACTTGATCAGATTCTGAGGGTTATAATGAGCTACATATTTGGCTTTCCAAAGTTTATCCTAGGGAATGTTCGATTCTTTGACCCATCTCCACCATAACTTGGCTCCACACACTCGGTTGACGGTGTATGGGTCTTGTAGTTTTAACCCTCCCAAGTGCTTGGGCTTGCAAATTTTGTCCTAAGCCATTAAGGACCACTTCTGTTTAACTGAGTTTCCTGACCACAAGTAATCTTTCTGAATGAGTCCGATTCTTTGCAGAACACCTTTAGGTGCCAGGAGAATGGACAACATGAAATGAGAAATGGCCTGGAGTATAGATTTGGTGAGGACTAGGTGACTTGAAAAGTTCACGGTTCTATGGGTCCAGTGCTAACACCGCTTCTCCAGATTGGCTGGCAATTTCTCCCAATGAAGTTTTTTCCAGGGTTTATCTGTCAGCGGAATGCCTAGGTATCTGGATGGGAGGGTGCACCTCTTGAACCCGAGGACATTAGAATCATTCTTCTGGACAACTAGGTGCATATTAAAAAAGAATCTGGAAGATTTAGCTAGATTGAGTTCCATACCTGAAGCCAGGCTGAAGTGATTGAGAATACTTTTGAAACCAAGAGCTTCTTTGACTGAAGGCATACCATGCAACATAGTATCATCGACAAACTGTTGATGAGTGGCTGCAGGGCACGAGGGCAAGGGTTGGAGTCCCTGAATTATGCTATCTTCTTTAGCCTTTCTAATGAGCCAGCTAAGACCTTCGATAAGTATGACAAACAGAAAGGGGGACAGGGGATCCCCTTGCCGTATACCTCTAGTAGGTGTAAACTGTGATGTGGGAGCTTCGTTAACCAGGATGGAAAATATCGTGGACTTAATCAGGGCTAGGATCCATGTTATCCATTTCTTCGCAAAGCCAAAGGCATCCAGAATAGCCTCCAAATAGTTCCAGCTGACTTTATCAGAAGCCTGTGAGAGGTCCAACTGCATTAGCATACTAGCTTTTTTCTAAGTTTGGAGAGTATGAATCATCTCTTGAGCTAGAAATATGTTATCCATAATCTGTCTTCCTTCTAGATAGCCATATTGTTCTTCCGAAATGATCCCTAGAAGAATTGGCTTTAATATGTTAGCTATGAATTTTCATAATCTTGTACAGTACATTTCATAATGCAATTGGCCGAAAATTCGACGGTGTATTTGCTTCCTCCTCCTTTGGTATCAGGGTTATGAAGGTGGAGTTGAGGGATTTTAGGATGGATGAGGAGCATCAGGAATCTTCCACCACTTCCCAAACCTCTACTTTGATTATTTCCCAGCATGTTTTGTAAAATTCGATGGTGAAACCATCCGGTCCTGGTGCCTTACCACTGGGCATGTCTCTCACTGCTTCTTCTACTTCTTTCATGGTGACCGCTCAATTTAGAGCCTTGTTTTGATCCTCTATGATAAGATTTGGAATGGAAGTCATTAAATCTTGAATAGCAACCTCTCTATTAATGTTGGGCTCCAAAGCAATTTGGCTAAAATAGTTTATGAGGAGGGTTGATATTTCATGATGTGTTTGAAAAGAATTCCCTTGTTCATCCTTTATTTTGAATATTTTATTAGCACTCCTATGATCAATGGTTGATCAGTGAAATAATTTTGTGTTATTTTCACCTTCCTTAAGCCACTGAATTCTAGATTTTTGTTTTCACAAAGTTTCCTCCTGTTGGTATCTGGCTTGCCAACTCTGCATGAGCGTTTGTTTGATGTTCATTGTTTCTTGATTTATATTCCCCTGTATCCATTCCATGTGAATCTATTCCAGTTGCTCCTCTAGTATCTTCTTTTCTTTAAATATGTTTCCAAAGACTTCTTGATTCCAAGATTTTAAACTGCTTTTTGATATGTTTAAGTTTAGCTTGGAGAATGTACATCTTGGTTCCTCTTATCCCTGCCGTTTCGCTCCACCATTTTGTTATTTTTGCAGTGAAGTCAGGATGAATAAGCCAGAAATTTTAAAATCTAAATGGTTTATTTCTTGGGGTACCAAGGATGGCCGCATTCATTATTATGGGCCAGTGGTCCGATCCTCCACTTGGTAGTATGTATGAATCCATAGTAATCCCTTCCAGAAGGATAGTTTCTGTTACTAAAACCTTGTCCAATCTGGAGGCGATCTACCTATCACCTCCTCTTTTATTGTTCCATGTGAAAGCCCCACTTTTGGGGAAGATGTCTACAAGCTTGGTTGATTTGATAAAATATTTGAAAGCTTCTACATCCCGGTTGAGCACTCTGAAGCCTCCTTTTTTCTCCGTGAGCGAGTGATCATATTAAAATCTCTAAAAATTTCTTTGGCTTGTGGATTTCTCTGCTGTAAGTTGGATAGACCTCTAAGCATTAGAAATTTTGCCTCTAGTTTCTGAGGTCCATAGACATTTGTGCAGAGATAGGTATCTGGATTTCCTACCATCTGGAAATTGAGATGTGAGATTTGCTAGCTTCTGAAGACAATAGCTGGAGAACTTGAGGATTCCAAAAAATGGATAGGCCCCCTTCCATTCCACTACTTTCTATTTCTAGGTGGTCCATTCTTTTGCCCAATTTTTTAGTGATGCTTTCCATTGTTTTGCTGCAGAATTTAGTTTCTTGCAAAAAAATCATATCTGGTTGTTCCTTTTTGACCTTTTTTTTAATAATCGCTGCTTCTTTAGGCTGTTTAAACCTCTAGCATTCCAAGAAGGTACTATCATGATTAAAAAAAAAATAGGAAGTGATTGTGAACGCCTCAAGGGATTTCATCTTACCTGAGTTTAGGAGCATTTGACCGAGCTCTTGTAATGCTTCATTGTTTGTTCTTCTTCCCAATTTTTTATGTGCTTCGGGTTAGTTGTGGTTTGATGCAGTCCTTGGGCTCTCACCCATAGACCTTTTGCCATTCCCAAGATTTTCTTCTGCATGTCCATTTCTGCTTGTTGTCTTGCTATCAATAACGTGCTCATCCTATTCACCTCCTCTTCAGATATGTGTTCTATGCCTTTCTTTTTCCATTGTTCTACCATGTTTGGTAGATCCATACATTCCTATTCTAGAATGTCACTTAGCTCCATATCCTTGAGCCCCATTTCGCTGGACATCATTTCTGAGTCTTCTTCTAATTCTTTTGTTGGGCCAGGAGCAAATGGGATGCTGCTTGATGGATTGGGATTATGGTCTTGTGTTCTAGTTTTGATTGTGGTCTGGCTATCTAGCAGTGGCTCTTGTGCTTGGTTGGTGTACTTTAGTTCCGTCTCTGATTCCAAAACCTCAAATGCATTGCCTATGCTTTTGATCGATGTGCTTTCTTTGTTATATTTCTTTTTCTTTGTTCGTTGTCTAGCATGAGGTAGAATGATGCCTCCTTATTCTTACCCCCTGTGTTTTCCTTGGGTTTCTCCGTTGTTCTGTTTAATGGGTATTCTCTGATCAAATGTCCATGTTCATGACATTTCCTGCATCGAAAAGGGATCTGCTCATAGTCTATAGCTTGAAAATACACTTCACCTCTGTATTCCAACCACAGAACCTCATGCAGAGCCCCCGAAACATCCATTTTGACACATATTCTAGCACAGGAGGTGTATCTCTTCTATAAAGTTGCCTTTGAGGCTTTTATGAAGGTGCCTAACTTATTGCCTATTTGTTCTAGTTCTGCCTGTCCCCAGTAGTTGATCGATAGATAAAACAAGTGAATTTAGACCAGTACCTGTTTAAAGGTTTCCTGTTCTGGTGCGAAGTTGGGCTTCCAAGGTCTCATGTGTAGACCTGCTGAGGCAAAGAAGTACGGGCCTCCAACAGAGATTTGATCCTTGTCATCCAGATTGGTAAATACCACCTTGAAGAATCCTTTGGCCCCTAGGTGCAGTCTTACATCCCCTCTGGGTTTCCATTGTTGTTTGATCCACAAGCACAGGGCTCGTTATGCTGGCCAGAAACCCATAAATTTGCAGATCACTGCATGTTCTGCCATGTGATCTCGGTACGCCTGTATTTCTGGGTCAAAAATTATTACCCTTAGGTTTTCTATAGCTTTAGGCTTGCAATTTCCCTAGTTCTCTTTCTTTTTGGCACCCGTGGTTGTCCCTTCCTATTTTGCTTCACTTTGGTTCTGATCCTCCTTTTTCCTTGTCTGCTCATCTCCTTGCTCCTTCTCTCGTGAAGTATCTTCTAGATTAGGGTTTTTCCTATCTCTATCGGCTATGTTGTTGCTGCCATTGATTTCTTTTAGTTTATGGGTTTCTTTTCCTTTGTCATCTAGTTCACCCTTATTGGGCAAAAACTTCTTTCTTGTCTTCTCCGAACCTGAGATTCGCACCCCCTCCAACATAGTTTTATCCTTGTTCATCATTGCCTATTTATAAGTTGGGGTCCCGTTGGACCCCGTGTTTTTCATCTGTTGGGTCAGAACCTACCCTCTTCTGTGAAGCTCTACCACTCTGGCACTGTCCTCCTCCAGATTTGGTAATGTTACTTCATCTTGAGAAAGTTTCCTTCAAACCCTAGCCGCCATCCTCATCAGTGCTATTCATATCATATTAAAAAACAAATTATAAAACATGTATTTATATTTATTATGAGGGTTTTAATGAAATAAAAATAATAATATTTCCATATATAGAGATGTTAAATTTATATCAATATAAATAATATTATTAAGAACTATTATATATCTATTTTAACTCTAGATCTACGGAGCAATCAAAGGATCAAATCTCTCAAGATACAAACCTCTTTTTCAGTGATATGATGAATCAAATCTATCCAAGTACAAATATTTACTTAAGTTTATACTCAAAGGAAGTTTTCATTTTGAGATATCTAATCATTTGTAATATGGTAGACCTTGAATTCAAATGGATCTATGTTCATCTAATATACACCTTATCTCAACCAATAATCAATTTAGATAAACTTTGAATTAATTTGGCAAACCCAACATATATTCATTTTATATATTTCAAAGTTTTATATATCTCAAAACATTGAAATAAAATTGAAAATTCTTCAAATATACTATGTAAACTCAAATTTTCTAAATTTTTATTATATTTGAGATTTTGATAAAAAATATATTAAAATATATTATGTAAAAACTCAAACTTTTAATTAGTTTGAATATAACCATAATTAAGTATCTACTTTTAATTAGGATATATTTATATTATATTATATATATATAATATATATATATATATAATATATAATATATATATTATATATATATTTAATTATAATTTTAGAAAAATAAAGCAAAATGCTCTGATTTTTTTTAAATTTTAAATAAAAGTGTTAAGTATAATTCTTTTGAAATTTTAATTATATTTCAAACTTTTTAAATTGTTTAAAATATAATAAATAATTAAATAATTAAATATCTACCTTTTAATTAGGTTATATATCAACCAAATATGTATATTTTAATATGATTTTTAAACAAGACGCTCCATCCAGCAGAGAATTAGCAAACATGCAGCTGACCTGGGACATGGGAGAACCAGGTCTTCAGCATTAGCGGAGCATGTGGATAAGACCGAGCATCATGTCTGCATTGAGGAGGCCAAGGTAGTTGCTAGAGTTGCTCAATTCCATCATCGTCAGCTCAGGGAAGCTATTGAAATTGAAAGAAGGCCTGGAAGATCAATAGATAGGGAAGCTATT
>APFE030928059.1:2288-13544 GCA_000404065.3 Pinus taeda | reverse complement strand
ATATATTTTTTTAAAAGCAATTTATTAATTATTTTTAAAAAATCCATACAAGCCATATAAACATTGTAGAGGAGGTTCATTCCCCTAAGAAGTTGCACCATGCCCTTTCAATGATACTTTTCTATAAGAGGATCCTACAGAGGTTAGGTGTATAGTGGATTGGCCTAAGGTTCAATCCTCCCTTGCTTTTAAGATTTATGGAGCACACTTGTCATTGTTTTTAAGATTTATAGAGCACACTTGTTATGAACCAAAGCCTAATAAATGGAAAAAGATAGAGAATATAGTAAGCTTTTATTAACCAAGACATATAACTCTTGAATTGATGAGATATGTCATAACACAGGAAAGTTTTGGGTGATTTGATATGCCATAACCAAAATAATTTTAAGTGTAATATGCAATTTGTAGTGATAAAAGGAATATTGAGAAAATGTAATGTGTTACATAGAAATAAAAATTTATATGATATGGTATATTTTTAAGTTTGGGATATATAACTCATAAATGGATGAGATATGTCATAACAAAGTAAAGGTTTGGGTGATTTGATATGCCATAATCAAAATAATTTTAAGTGCAATATGTAGTTTGTAGTGATGAAAGAAATATTGAGAAAATGTAATGTGTTACATGGAAATAAAAATTTATATGATATGGTTTATTTTTAAGTTTTGTTATATGATATGGTATATTTTTAAGTTTAAGATGAGCAATACTGCTGGCTATTAATAGATGGAAGAACATATTTTTTTGAGGAAAATGGGAGATGCTTATTCATAGATACAATTTAGCATTAAGAAAAATATTTTCAGGAGAGTGGAGGCCTCCTTGTGAAAGTTTAAGGAGAGGTTGTTGAAAAAATACTATAATTCTTGTTTGTCGTGAAGAGAATCCCACATATCTTTCTAGTTGAATGGTTCTAAATGAGATTTATATGTTTCTAAGGGTCATAATCAATGTCAATTATAGGAAAACATGATTATTATGGCCAGACATAGCTTTATAGTGAACCATGCTCAACAATAATTAGCCATGGTTGGCCATAATCAACAATAGGTCTTTCAAGTCAACTGGAGCCAATGTGACATAACCCTTGATTACCATTATGGTGCCACACAAACATTGAGGAACATGGAAGTTCAATAAAGTTAATGAAGATGAATGTTTCAACGTGGCATAATTAGTGAGTAAACCAACCATATTTAGCTATAGTCAACATGACAACAATAGTTAGCCATAGTTAATAACAGTAGAACATGATTTACCATTTTCAACCATGTCCAACCTTAATCAACCATTGGCAAACTTAATCAATTATACTCAACCATAATTAGCTATATTTATATAGTAAATTATACAAAACCACAATACAATATTACAATTATTCAACTTAAAATACACTATTACATTTTTATATTTACTTAATTTATTATATAAAATTTTAAGTTCAAATTATCAATATTACTATTGTTCAAATTATTATAATAAATAGTAAATATTGAGATTATATTGAAATTCCCTTTATATTATACATTAAAATTGTAATCTATACAAATTTTTAGTTCCCATCATTCAGCAATTCTATCAAATTTATAACTTCACATCATTTTGCATTTTAATTTCTTATTAAATAAATAAAAAAATTATGCCACTTCCTCATTGCTCATAACTTCGCATCATTTTGCATTTTAAGTTCTAATTAAATAAATAAAAAAAGTATGTCACTTCCTCATTGCTCCTTTGGAAACAGTTACTAGTCTAAGATTCACAAACTCTTCAAACATGCTCGATTCAAACATGTGGGTAGTACATTTAATTGTATTATTATATAATTGATTGGTTCATATCTTATTTTTTAAAATTTAAAAATTATAAAATTTTATTATAATTTAATAATTTAATTAGATGAAAGAACAATTATTATGTAAGGTTTAATAAATTAATTTACATAATTTTTAAAAGTAGCTTGGGTTAAAAAGATATTTTAAAGTTTATAAAAAAGATTTGTAAAATTAAATATTAAATTTATTTTTTTAGAAATTGAAAAATAATTTTTGAATTTTTAAAATTTTGAGTGCGAATTTTTTTATTTTATGTGGTTTAAAATTAAATTGTTTAAAATTAAAAATTGTTAGAAAAAATCTTTAATCTCTTAGTGTTTTCATAAATTGGATATATTTGAGATTTTATTTCTCTTTGTCAATAAAACATTGAGAAACATGAAATACAATTATGTAAAAGATTTTTCCATTATTAATATTTTCTTTCCATTCATTATCATACTTATTTTTAACAATAAATATTTTTAATTTTTACTCATTCATACATTTCTTTCCGTAAATATATTGTATTCTTTCTCGTAATATATTCTTTCTCGTAATAAAGTTATCTTGACGACCTTGCTTTTACGTGCAAATTATTCTTAAAAATTCCTATTCATGTATATAATACTAACTCGATTACAATCTAGAAAATCCAGCTAAAAGCATCAACTAGAAAAAGAAATTTCTATTTTAGTATCCTAAGAATCTAGGGCCGGCGACAATCTATCCCCCTTCCAAACTAATAATTGACGAAGAGTCTGACACTATTCTACCGACTAACAAAAGAAGTTGTGAATCCTCGTGAAGATAGAGGCCGCCGCGTGCTATTCTGATTATGATGTTATAGCGCTTTTGCCAATCGAGAACTCTGCTTTTTTCTGGGTCTGTAAAACAACCAACAATCCAAATGTCAACATCATTACAGTCCAAAACATAGACAGTCATTTAAACAGAAAAATAAATTTAAGGATTACTTACCGAAGAGGAAGTTGTCAAGGCTTTTCTGTGCCATCAGGAGTTATACCCTGAAACGTAGAATAAATACATCATTCTCAGGTTATTGAAACGTCAACATCCCGTCATAAATTACAACTCCTATATAATTTCAATGCACTCTGCATCTTATCTTGTATAAAGCACCAAAGCCTCCCTTTCCAACCTATTTCTGTTGTCTTTTTCTTTTAAAGCTACTTTTTCATGTTAAAATATAAAAAAGTAGTACATGTTTCTTTATTTCTTTTTACTTTTGGATCATATTCAGATAACAGTTCCTCTTTACTGCTTCCCTATCTATTTTTTATGATGTTTATACACCTTCCTTTTGTGATCCATTTCCTAATTTTTGACCTATGTTTATACTTGCATTGAACATTATTCCTGATTTATAAGTTGTAAAGAAAAAAATATTAGGTTTTATATTATTAGTGTAGCTTTTTATTGTTATTAGTGTAACCCCCTTGTTGTATTGTTGTGCTTATGCAGTGTCTATATTATTATTATTACACTATAGAAGCTCACTATTGTTATTATTGTGGCTTTACAATATTATTGTTAGCTATATATATAGAAATGAGGTCTTGTCATTTAGATCATTAAATAAATATTCATTTATGTAATGTAAAGAAAATTGCCTTTTCGGAAAGACTTATTTTTAAAACATTGGTCTATCTGTTCTTCTATTTGTGAGTTAATTACATAACAAAATCGCTTAATTCAAACTCTAAAACATAATTATAATTCAAACACTTAAATATAATGTGACTTTCCATATCAATCGACTTTCCTGTAACTTTGTTTACGAGTTTATGGTCGTAAGCATATGATTCCTCGGCCTTCCCTCTGCACTCACCTCCTTATCCTTAATGCCTCCTCTTTGCTCTATTCACTTTGGCCTTCTCTGTTTTAACACATCTCCATATAGTTCTCTACGTGATGTGCCTTCCTCATTACAATCATAGATACGTGGGCCTTCCCACCATACATCCTCTCTGCACTATTCTCTTCGGCCTTCCGTCCATCTCACGCCTTCCTCTCCAAGCTTATTTCTTCGTGAAACTCCCTTGTTGCCACTGGCAATGTGTCCAAGCTAAACACTCTTTGGGAATTGAACAACGATTATGATCCTCAGACACCATGACGCATTCCTAAATCTCATAAAATTATATATATATATATAAAAGTGACCAACATACAAATTAGTAAGAAATGATGTAAGAAACATGGGATGCAGTAGACAAACCGTTTTTTGGACCATGTGTAATTTTAAGTTAAAAACATCATTATAAATTTTTATTTTAAAATACGACTATTACTTTGTAAAAATTGAATAGATTATATATATTATATATATATAAAATAGAAATTAAATCTAGATCATAGAAAATTACATGATTATTAAAAAATACTGAAATAGAATTTATTATTATTTATTATTATAAATAATATACCCCTTTGCTTTTAAAAATGAATTATATAAACAAAAAAATTAATGATTTATTTATATTATTGTTATAGGAACAAAAGATATTTTATTTTGTTTATTTTGTTTAGCAATATCAATAGACATATGATAAAGATGAGCAACCCACTTCCAATATACTCACACATAATGGCCACATTTCTCAGAGATTTTCCACTCGCATAAATGTTCATTTATCTCTCAGCTGTTTAAGAGATTTTTAAGACAAAATTAATATTTTATCTTTCGTTTAAAAAAAAATGTCTTAAACTAAGTGAAAAATGTTTTATTAAAGGAGTGGTATAGGGAGTTGCTCTAGCACCTAAAGAATGTCAAACATGAGAATATCAAACATGTGTTATATCAAGAGGTATTTCTGTTGTGTTTTCCCTCAAACATACCTTGGTAAGTGGGGAAGGATTGATCTGTTCATTCTCCATGACAAATCAATTGAGGATTTTAATGGCAGTAGAAGCCATGATGCCATTTTCAATTAAGGGTTTGGATGGCAACAGGAGCAGAATCTTGATGTCATTTTCGACCCAACCTAAACATAGGTTAAGAAATAACTTGAGCTCTAGTGGTGTGAGTGTTTATGGTTTATAGGGTCAGGATTTCGAAAACTTAACCTACCTTTTTTTATATCTTTGGAGAATGTTTCGTATGGGATTGGAGTGTTGAAGGTCATAGAGAAACCAGAGAGACACTGATAGAGAGGAGCATTAAGAAGTAAACATTCAACAATGGTGGTGGTGGATTCCATTCAGTGCTTCAGTCGGATGAAGATATTCGTAGTCGTGACATACTACACATGGGGTCAGGGTTTGATCAAGATCAATGGCTACCCCATTGAGCTAATTGAACCTAAGATTCTTCATTACAAGGAATTTGAGCCCATTATTTTATTGGGACACCACTAGTTCCTTGGCATGGATATGAGAATCAAAGTGAAAGGGAGATTCTCTGGCGCCTAAAGAATACCAAAAATGAGAATGTAAAACACATGTTGTATCGAGAGGTATTTGTGTTTTGTTTTCCCACGAACATACTTTGGTAAGGGGGGAGGGATTGATTTGTTCCTTCATTGTCCCTTAAAAATCAATTAACGGTTTTAATGGCAACAAAAGCCAAAATCCTGATTCCATTTTGAGTTGAGGGTTTGGATGGCAGCTGAAGCCAAAATCCTTATGCCATTTTCGACCCAACCCTAAACATAGGTTAAGAAAGAAATCGAGCTCAAGTGATGTGAGTGTTTATAGTTTCTAGGGTCAGCGTTTTGAAAGCTCAAGTTACTTAGCCTACCTATTTTCCTATCTTTGGAGCATGTTTTGCATGGGATTGGAGTGTTGAAGAACATAGGAAAACCAAAGAGAGATTGCTAGAGAGGAGAATCACATAGTAAGCATTCAACAATAGTGGCATTGGACTCCATTCAGTGCTTTTATTGGAATAATAAAACCATAGTCGTGACATACTACAAGTGGAGTCGGCGTTTGATCAAGATCAATGGCTATCGCATTGAGCTAATTGAACCTAAGATTCTCTATTACAAGGCATTCTAGCTCATTCTTCTATTGAGAGACCACTGGTTCACTAGCATGGATATGAGAATCAGAGTGAAAGGAGGAGGACACACTTTCATATCTACACCATGCTCATCAATTGAAAAAATTACAACCTTTGGCCTTGTTTTCCCCAAATATTTTCCCATGGCCTTCCAAACTCTTTGATGGATTGTATGACACCAAGATACAATTTTGATTGTTGGACAAAGGTAAGTTTTTGTCTTCCATTGGGTTTTATTCTACAATTTTATTTTTTTTTAGTTTAATTGGCTTAACTTTGCCAATTTTTTTCCTCTAGAAAAGTAACAAGCAATAAAAGGGCATTCACAACCAATAATAGTGTTTGGGTCATTAGCAATCAACTTTTATAGTCTCGGCCTCTTGACTCTTCAGCGCTATCATCTAACTTCATCTCCCTTTTCGATATCATGTGCATGCCTTCAATTGCTTTCTTCAATTTCCAACTTTCACTTTTCTATGTAGCTAACCTTTTGTCATTTGGATAGGTCTACCAACTTGTGCAAAGGTGGAGTAAATGGTCAAGGGTTTTTCCGCCCTAAATTGTTTGTCAAATTTTAGTAAGGATTACCTTTGTCTCCCTTATTAATGTGGCACCTCATCTCCCGACATTATTTTGAGGTATCCAGTTCAGAGGTTTGGATTATAATCACTTTTAGACGTCATACTCTATTGTCTAGCTGTAATTAACAATGTATTTTGTTGATTTTTCTTTCAGTAAAGAATGGCTTCACCTTTCTTCATTTACCATAGGTAATTATATTCCCTAGTCTCTAATGGTTCTAGCTTAAAATTGAAATTATTATTATTTTATTTTAATATCCAATTGAGTTTTATTTTTTCCCCTTTTCTTTGTAGGTATCTTTCCGCTTTTGTTGTTTGAATCCCTTGGACCTTTAGTGCAGCTCCCTATTCGAGTTTTTGGTGCATGCTCTGATTTCCATCTCGGACCTTCTCCTCACTTACAGGTCAGAATTTCCATGGTAATTACTAGGCTTAATAGGTATGAATATTATAATTTTGATGTGATGAACATCTAGGTTGAATGCACATTGATTCGACTTATTAATGTGTACTTTCAAATCTGATTTCTATAGTTTGTTCCGATTTTTTTTCTACTATCATGCGTCTTGGTTGTGATAGTTGGAATTGTTAGTTTTCAAAACATTCAACCTTTTTTAGCTTAGTTTTGTTGGAAAAAACTTGTGGAATAATCCCCCATGTTAAATTTTTTTCTTGAATTCTTGTTGAATTACCCAAATGATGGGTCATTTCTCCTAATCGAAAAAGTGATGAATCTTGACACCTTCTATTCTTTGAAGGCTCCCCAAAAATCCCCCAATGTCTATAGATATTTTTTGTATTTCCTTTTACCATTCTACTAGTTTTTAACCTATTTTTGTGGAAACAAACTTGTGGAATGACCCTTCACTTGTGTTTTTCTGATTTCCCAACTCTATGATCAATGCATCTAATTTCAAAAGTGATAATCACACCGTTTATTTTGCTAAAGTTCCCGCAAAATACCCGAGTAACTATATATATTCTACACTTTCAAATTTTTTGCAACTTATGGTAGATCAAATGTAGGAGCAATGATGTTTCTTGTTGGAAACCTCGACTGTTCAACAATGACATGCCCAACAACAATAGGATTTGAAAGATGAAATGTTTAAAGATATTTTGATTATGTTTCAGTGACTTATAACCATTAAACAACAATCCCTAGAGCATACCCTCCACCAAACCCTACAACAAAACCACAATCCAATATTTCCATACATATCCCTATTGCTCAACTGTATTTTATGATGGACACGAATCTTTTTGTTCTGAATTCTAATAGATCCCTAAATGGTCATACGCTTGATGCTTGAATTCATAGTTTTGAAGCCTTCTTTATACTCATTGGACTTTGACAAATGTTTAGAAGATCCTTATAGTTACGGTGCATGTTGAAGAAAAAGTCCTCACATAGTGACAAACTCCCAAGTAGCACCTCACAACTACCCACCAATATTTGATCAACATTTTGGATATTTTTAAAGGTTCCATGTACATGCATGTCTACTCATTAAGGTACAATCATGGAATATTAGCACAATGGTTGTAACTTGGGTAGACTCCTAGATAATAAATCCAACTGTTTATCGATGACTTCAATAGGTTTTCCTTCAAACATGAGAGAAGATAGCATCTTGTTAAAGTTAATTTCTAGTTTGATTCCTCACATCATAGCATAATTATAACTCTTCTTGATATCTTAAATGGATCATTACTTTCAACAAGATTCCAAAATCAAAAGTAAGGCTAATAAACCCACCCAATAATGACCATAACTCTCATGGATAAAGGGATTTTCTTTGAATATCTCAACTACCATTAGTTGTCCCTTAGAGACAATCAACCCCCTTGGCCAAGGGAAGCACAAGTATTGCTCTTATCATAGGTGGTATAAGAATTACAATGATGAATTCTAGACCTTGTGAAGAAAAACGACCAAGGGTTTTCCTTGTTGAATTATAACAAGGAATCAAAAAGTTTATCATTGAAGAACGATGGAAGGAACTTGAGTCCCACAATACTAGTTTCTCTACTTCTTTTCAAGTCCTCTTGACTAACTATTGCATTGGACTTGAGTGACAAATTTTATTCGCTTACACTTCAAATATTGAGAAAACAAGAAGACAACTAATCATGGACAATGTCAAAAAGGAATTTGGTTTCTTAGTAGTTAATTGCCTCACTCCAACTCCCTACAACACCATATGCACAAATGTATCAACTTGGATTGGGAAAGGAAGAAAATTCATCCACAGCTATCACATATAGGTGTTTTTCCACTTTTTCCATTTGACTTTTCATTGTCATTCTTCAATGTGATGTTATACCATTGGGATTTTATGACATGGTTCTTGAAAAACCATATATTTTGTTAGAATGCGATAATATGACGGGTTTTTCAACATCTACAACATTCACGTGGACAATAAAAGCTACCAAGTTGCATTTTATCTCCCTAAGTTAGGATGATGAGTTGTCAAGCAAGTCAAACGCCACTAGCTAAGATCTCTTTGTTTTGCTCAAGTACTCATGCCTCTTGATTTTTGCAGCCTCCTCCTCAATATTTAGGGTTCGATGACACCTATGAGCATTTGTTCCACACACCCCACCTCATCTTGCTTCATCTCATATTGCAATTTTCCCTCACTTCAACTTCAAAGCATATTACATTGCATCTTTCCTACTCCCCCCCATAGATCCACATGTTCTAACTTTTGCACCCAACCTTCATCAACCTGTTGTAACCATGACTCTTAAGTAGGGAGGAAGTTTCTTCATTCAACTAGACATCAATTGTTGCATGGGTTCACCTTTTTAGAAGGGATTTTACTTCAAGTATTTTTGGAATATTTGGGCCACCACGGATCCTATAACTATGATGTTCTTTGATAGGTTATGGACACCATAAAGAGTGATCAAAGATGGTTCATTTCAATAGTTAGGAATTGAGAAACTTTTACCCTATATTCCCATGTGTCTTAAACATTGTATAATAATTTAATTTACACCTTTCACTTTATTTTCTTGACCTCACATGTACTTGATTTAGACTAGGGCTTGGCTTCACTTGATCACCTACCTAAATATGTATATTTAATTTTAACCCTAGCAATCTTGGTTAAATATGATCACACTCAAGTAATTTTGTACCTCTATAAATAGAGAATACACTAAAAAGTAGATCTGATTTGTACATTGTGGCATCCTTTTCTTTATTTTTAGTGTTCATGATGGAAAGCATACTTAAAAAGAAGGTGCATCCATAATGGTTTTCATGTTGTATTTTAAAAAAACATTGGGGAAAGATCAATCAGTACAAGCAGAATTCCCTATACTGCATGGTGAAGGAATAATCATTCTAGAGCTAAATCTATCCCCACCACCAAGGAGAAAGAGCTTAGAAATGTGTTCCAGAAGTACCTCATTAAATAGAAGAACCTTCTAGAGGAGGCTTCATCATGGGAGATGGAGTGATACCCTTCCCTACCCTTGCTTTGAGAAGAAAACATTTTTGAAAGTCAATGCAATGCTAGCAAGATAATATAAAGATAAGAATAATATAATATAATAAATAACACAGTACTAAGAATAAAGAATAATAAATAATGATAACATGGTATAGTAATGTAGTTCCATTTCATTAGAAAACAGATAATAATAACATGAATGTTCTTCCTACACTAATTTATTCTTATTCCTTTATATATTTTTTCAAAATTATGGCCATCTTTTATTGGATTAGTAGTAGCATTGTTTCAAGTGAATATTGAATTTTTCCATCAAATTTTGCAAATGACTTATTTTTCAATCAAAACATAGTTTATTAATAGAATAGAATAAATATAGACAAAATTTATGCACCATTTGTCAGCTTTTAGGTAGTAATTGTGATTTAAACCTTTGAATTCTGCTAGAATTAGTTCTAGAATATATTTCAAGCTTGTTAAAGGAAATAATTCTGCAAATGTGGTGCAAGGAGTTTGACCGTGGCTGACAACACCATTTATTAGTGTTATAACACCATCGCTACACCTAGATATTCTCTAGCGCATTAATATTTCAGTACAAGATAGCTCAACAATAATTAACCATGGTTGGCCATAATCAACAATAGGTCTTTCAAGTCAATTGGAGTCAATGTGACACAATCCTTGATTACCATTGTGATGCCACACAAACATTGAGGAACATGGAAGTTCAACAAAGTCAACGTGGCATAATTAGTGAGTAAACCAACCATATTTAGTTATAGTCAACATGACAACAATAGTTAGCCATAGTTAATAATAGTAAAACATGATTTACTATTTTCAACCATGTCCAACCTTAATCAACCATTGGCAAACATAGTCAATTATACTCAACCATAGTTGACTATATTTAGATAGTAAACTATAAAAAACCACAATACAATATTACAATTATTCAACTTAGAATACACCATTACATTTTTATATTTGTTTATTTATTATTATAAATTGAAAGCTCAAATTAACAATATTACTATTGTTCAAATTATTATAATAAATAGTAAATATTGAAATTATATTGAAATTACCTTTATATTATACAATAAAATACAAATTTTTAATTACCATCATTCAACAATGCTATCAAAATTATAACTTCATATCATTTTACATTTTATTTTCTAATTAAAAAAAAAATTAAGCCACTTCCTCATTGCTCCTTTGGAAACAATTACTAGTCTAATCTTCTTTCACAAACTCTTCAAACATGCTCGATTCAAACATGTGGGTTGTACATTTAATTTAATTATTATATAATTGATGGTCATATCTTATTTTTTAAGATTTAAAATTTA
>APFE030928057.1:41039-68362 GCA_000404065.3 Pinus taeda | reverse complement strand
TATGCGTTAAAGTGATATTCAGTTTTCAGTTGTTTATATATTACAACATGGATGTCTGAGTTATCATTTGGCACTTTTATATGGTGATAACTATTTGTTTATGTTTAGTGTATGAATAGCTCATTTATGCGATAAGTTTTCACAGCTGTTTCGTATAACTTCTTGTACGAAGTAGTTCATCTTTATCAAATTCTTTTCTTATGATAGGTGAATGATCTTTATTACCAGTTATTGTTTGAAATATTTTGAGATCACATAGAAGAAAGATCACACCCTGGGTTAGCATAAATTTCGATGTTTTTCTGTTTATTAGAATACAATAGCATAGCATTAGATTAGAATTAGGATAGAATTATTCCATTTAGAACAGAAATACCCATCTTTCTCACACACACACACTGAATTGGGAAATTGGTCCCATATCCCCAGTCGAACCCGCTATACCAAATAGATAAGGAGCTGCCAACCAAGGTCCAGACTGGGCGAGTATCCCCCTTATTGTTGACCCAATTTTCGGGGCCTTCAACATATTTGGCACTAGAAGGAGGGCCTGAAACATGTTGTCTGTTGGAATTTGTTTTCAATTTTAACATTTGAATTAGGATGTCCTCTCTTAAAATTCCAATTCAGAGTTGCATCCATGTTCGTGCATCTTCCAACACTCCACCCGAAGTGGTAAGGCTATTGTCTCAAGTAAAATTCGATGGTAAGAGAAATTCTTCTGCTTTTAATCATGCCTTTCGATTTATTCAAGGAGTTTCAAATTCTAATTTTCAAGGAATTGACGAAGGCATTTTATGCAGAATTTTTACTCTCACATTTGTAGTAGAAGCTAGAAAATGGTGTAGAACCCTTCCGGTTGCCTCAATTCACAGCTGGGATCAATTTGTCACGGTTTTCGTTTGTAAATTCGACTGCTATGATTATGATCAGGTATATGATGAAATTGAATATCTACGAAAAGAAGATGAGTCTGTTGGAGATTTTAATATTTGATTTCATCTGAATTGTTTAAAATTTAATATTGAGAATGATCTCATAAATGAAGAATCATTAGAATGTGTTGATCATAATTATTCGCCCTCTCCTATTCCCGACTCATATGAAATTAGTCCAAGCTTTGCTCAATTCCCTTCCGACATAAATGAGAAATCCAATTTGGATGTGCAAATAAACCATGATGATGAAGTTTCACAAAGCTTAGAAGATATTTCGGATCGAATACTAGAAGACAAAAGCGGCAATTTTGGAAGAAAGGTCACCTTAGAATATGAAAGCAACTTTGAGGCAAATTCAGAAAATATGATCGCAACTCAACAAATGCCAAGGTCAGAAAAGCAAAGTAATTTTCTTTCAAAAAACGCGAGCATATCAAGGTATGATCTAAAACCTAAAATCTATGATGAACATAATGCACAAGAGTTTTAAAAAAAAATATTTCTTGCATTACTTCAGAATCACTTTTTTCTCTTTATCCTGATATTTTTAATGATGATATTTTTTCCCCTCTCAATATTAATGATATTTTAGAAAGTACAGAGGCCGGTCTTAATGAATCACCAGTAAGTCATTTTCAAGATAAAGAAACAATTGGAAAACATTCTTTTACCATTAATAGACATGAAATCCTTATTCCTCGTGGTTTGAATATACTGGATGAAACTGAAGAGAAACCTAGGGAATCTTGTGAAGTCATATATGATGATTACTTTGACATTGAAGATGTTGATTTATCTCGAGAGAATCAACAGGAACTTCAAATAATATCTGAGAATGAGAGGTATTTTAAATCAGAAACTATTTCAACCGATCCTCATTCTAAAACAACAAATCACCTACATGATTTCATTACCCAAGAAAATATTACAGTCTATGATTCATACCATGACCAAGATTTCATGCCTGTTCATAATCATGATCCCCTTTCTAAATCACAAGATGAGGGTCGAGATCACTCAAACCATATAATCATAGCTGATCCTTGTGGAAGAGAAATCATTACAAAACAATCCCAACTATATTGTAACTCTAGTTGTACAGATAATGATTTTATTTTATTTTTTCCTTCTTACCTATTTTGTAAAAAACAAATTTATTTTCAGATTTTAATTTCTAGACGTTTGATCCATTACGCTGGCATACTGAAAACCATACTATCAGACGTTCAACGGATGTATGGCCCTGTTGGAAAAATGAAGTTTTTCAAGAGCATGAGAAGCTATTTCTATTTCATCCTCTGTCAATGATTGATCAAAAGCTTCCATTCTATCAAAGACAATATCAACAAAAGGATGTATTAATTAACTATTTTTCATTTCATTTGAGAGATTTCCATTCATCCTTCATTGATTCACTTAAAGAAATATGTTTAGAAGCGTTTCTTTCACGAGGAATTATCAAAAGTTTAACTTTTGCACATACCACTAATAATAACTTCCAAGTCTTTGAATCCAAAAATTCATATCTTCAGTTTGGCCTGTCATCTCTTCCATTGAACATTTATTAGTCCTTAATAGAAATCCATCCAGATTTCTATGATCCAATAGGTATTCAATTGGAAAGAAAATTCCATAAGAGGGAAATTCTAAATAAAATTCTAACAATAGTTGTACATTCTTGTTCCACATTCAATGTTCTAAGATCAGTAAGAATTTTGTTTCTAGTACTAATATTTGAACTGTATATATATGCAGGAACGAAAATAAGAGAATGGTTACACTGGAATATGATTACACCTAGTCAATTTCATGTATGTTGTTAGAATAGGAGTAGAATTAGTTTAGTTAGTCTGTAGTTCAAAAATAAATGAAGTGATTATCCCTTTTCATATTTTATAAATATCCAAGGACAAAATTACTTCTCATTAGAAAATTTGTGATCGTCCTCAAAAACAATTCTCACATAATAAAACCAGTTGTGAATGGTTACATTAGGCATTTATGAAAAAGACAACAACTCTCTTTTTAGATTTTGATTTTTCACTTGTATAAATAGCAAATCTTTTAGAAAATTGATCTTTATTATTGAAAGATACAATTAAAGACTCTAACTGAGATATGATACTAGTTTCAACTTCATAAAAGTTTGATGAAAATAACCTTTAGTGAAAAAATTGTTTTATATTAGTGCAATTAAAGGTATCAATAACAAAATAAAGATTCTGTGTAGAGCAGCTACTTTCAAAAACTCTATCATTGTCATCCAGAGCTATCTAAAGAAAACAATGACTTCCTCCCTACTAAGGAAATCACAACTTTCATAGGAACAATCCAAGGATACACTTAATCTTGAATAATGAGAGGTCTCATCGCGAGCTAGCTTATCATAATCACAAATATTATAACTTGCTGACTTTGCCAAATACTTCATACCACAACAGGGCAATGACTCAAGATTATTACAATCAAGAGGTAAGGGGTCTCATCACGAGCCAGCTTGTTCAGCAAAGTTATAAATCGAGTGAATGACTGTGTCATAAATTGGCTATCAAACCAAGACATTGTTCTTTAAGAATAAAAAAGAAAATCAAAGCAATAAGTGTGGATGTGGATTCTTCTTTGAGAATTGTAGGTTTTTTAAAATAGGATATAGGATCATTGTTGGGTAACAGGTAACCCTGTTGAGGCTATGAACGCCTGCTGGCAGCAGAGGCTCTACCTATGACAAATGAGCATATTTAAAAAAAAAATGGTTTACAGAGAAGACTTTGTTTTATCCTTACAGAACAAGTAATGACTGATGTAAACACAAGGACTAAACTTGAGGCAGAAAATAATCAAAGTTGAAAATAGATGAAACAAAATGTCATTGATAGGTTAAAGCATAATGTACTTTATCTTTCCATAATAAAGTTTAACTTTCTAAGAAATTTTCTGTTTTGGAAGTTTAGAAAATTCAACTCAAACACAGAGATAACTGGTTCTTCCGAGTGAATCGCCAATTGTTGTGGCCACCAACAACCCCCCTCCTTATTTAGTATTATTGTTAATACTAAATAGGGGGGACCCTTAGTTATTAAATCCAAAGAAGTTAAAGCAACATTTACATTTCTTTTTCGCAAATAAAGTTACCATCATCAGCTTAGGAAGCCCCCTGAAAACTCTTAGAATCTAAGTTTATGATAAGGTAAAAATTATCTTATCAAGGGAAATCACATTGCAAGAAAATAGTGGGATGCCACCTCATAATTATTGACGAGATAACGATAATGACCAAATATCGCATCGCATTCAACATAACTTACTTAAAACACTTCAAAATATCTGCCAATGTGCGATGTCGCCGATCGCAAGATCGCATCTCGCAAGGAATAGGTTAACAAAAATTTGTCATACATAATATTCCTGCGATCTGCAATATTGTGATATTGCGACATTGCGATTCTGCGATTTTGCGATTTCGCGACATTGCGATTTTGCGATCTGCGATCTGCGATGTTGCGGTAGCAAATCGCAAAATCACTCCATCGCAAATCTTTCGGGCTCGTTATTCAAGAAAAGTAGTTTCCATAAGCTGACACATGATTATGCGCTTTAAATGCTAATAAAAGAGTTAACTGTCAATTATTAATAGAATATGGGTGCGTGCTCTTCAAAGAACATTTTACGTAAGGTGGTATGTTTGGTATGTCTACGGCATTTAAAACTTTCCCATCACCCTTCCTTGTCATTCATTTTACCTCACTTGTGAATTGCAGGCACGGAGAGGAGAGAACTATACAAAACAATACACAGGCTGAAATGGGAAAGAAAAGCAAAGCCCCGAGCTCCGAAGAAGAGAAATGGCGCCTTTGTATACAGACACGACTTGCAACAGATACACGGGAATAGCTACATGGGAAGGCATGTATAACATGCTCAAAGAGGAGAATCCCAGAGTAATGGAGGTTACAGCTGTCGCAGGCTCACAAAGCTCTTCTGAAGCATCCCTCACAGAGCTAGCTTGCTCATTTTTACATCGGATAGGAGCAAGGCCAAGAATCCTCCCATACACGGACATGGTCAAATAGATATTGGATACCGCAGAAATAAAAAATAGACAGTTCAAAGTTCATGGTCAGGGACTCATTGGTTCATTCACTGCGTAGGATTTAAAGCTTATTTATCATCTACCAGAGCCACAGGCAATCTAAAATAAACAGTTTACAGAGAAATTTGTAAAAGAAAATCCGGACCTGGCAGAAACTACCAAAGATTGGTCTAGGAGAGATGAGCCGCTGAAGAAAGACAAACACGGTATGTATAGTACTGGTTCCCTTACCTCTCCATACTGCTTTGCTGCTGCCATGCTCTGTAAAATACTTGGAATGCTAGATATTAACAAATTCTCATGCGAGTGGCTTCCATTATTGGATGCTGCCACAAATTCCACCATTGTAGATTGGGCCAAAATTTTGTCTGATAACCTGGCCATAGCCATTGGAGATTACCGGTCCAAAAGAGCTACGGCTCAGAGGATCTATCCTCCTTTTTACCTTTCTGCATATATAATGGACACAATATGTTATGTTTCTAAGTTTCCTGTTATGGGTTGGAAGTGGAAGACACAAGGCCCTCTACCCATTCATGTCTATCACAAAGAGTTATGGGACTCTCAGTTCGTTCCATACTTCTACCAAATTTGTCATGGAGTTATGTTGCCCTTGTATATAATTTTTTATGATAAAGACCCTCCGAGACGCTCCCCTGAAGCAGAAGTAGACATCCTCACTCTTGCAAGATGGTTTGGGGAAGAAATGTTTACTTATGTGAGGGTTTTTGGAAGTTCTGCACCCCCTCATGTCCTGCCTTTATATATCCCTGATAAACTCTTAGCCCGAGAGATCGCCTATCAAACTTGTGGGGAAGGAGGCCTAAATTAAGAATTAAAAGACAAAAAGAAGGCTATATGGCCATAGTTTCCTATAGCCTGTGGGGCCTTCTCACTATTCGATGTAGGTCACACCTTTGTAGAAGTAAAGAATATCATGTGCTTACAACTATTCAAATTCACAGCAAGGCCATTCGACCCTTATGAGGTCGCCCATAATTTTACAACAACAGTCAAGATAAAGGTGTTCTCCAGAGAAAAAGATTTATTTGATGATCTATTTCAGCAGAAAAACACATTGGAAGAAATTATGCACACAACCCAACTGCAGCTACCCCCAGAAGAATTTCAAAGGTTCAAAACATACAGGGAAAGAAGGCTGGCCAGTATTCCTTTAGAAAAGTTATGCCTAAAACCCTCAAGAGAACCAACTCCAAGTGTTCGCCTCAGTGGAAGTTCAAGTACCAATGGATCTAAGTCCAAATCTGAAAAAGAAGTGTCTGAACACTCTAAAATATCCAGAAATGAACTAGATAAGAACGAAGGGTCAGTGAATGATATTGCCCAGTCAAAAGAACTTCTACATCAGCAGGTTATTGCCTCCCCGGAAAGAAATCCTCCCCCTCTTGTCATCCAAGCACCACCAATCACACCTGCATTGGACAAAGAATGGGAAATCTTCAACGACTTGATCAATCTGGAAGGACAAACCATGAAGACAAATGTCAGCGATGTACAGATAATAAAAGAAGTAGTCACAGGAATAGTAAGTGAAGTCCCGGATATGGAGAATATTCATATTTCTCCATCCTCTGAGCTTGTACTAAAAGTAGAAGAAATCCCTCCCATAGATGTATTTTATAGCCCATATCATAAAGCAGTAGTAAGAAAATAGAGAAAGAAAAGGAAATTGGAAAGCACGCTCTCTCAAAACACGGAACAATTGGACGTCTTGTGGAAAGATCCCACAAGCAATCCCACTGAAAATCTCACCAAACTATCTCAGATCGCAGGAGAATATGCCTCCCCTACTATTGACAAAGCATCTGAGTTACAACAACTGCTAAAAGAAAGGGAAGAGCAGATACACGTACTGCAACAACAATTGCAACAAGCCCATGCCAATAATGAAGCACAGAAACAGCTTGAAAAGTTGCAACAGGACTTCCAGCAGCTGCAGATAAGCTACCAATAAAGTTTAGATGAGAAAGGAAAATAGTTAGAGGATTTGAGAGAGATGCACAAGGATGACCCTAAGCTCAAATAATTCATCACAGAGTCCATTTCCTTGAACGAGCAATTACTACAACAGCAAGAAGCATTGGGCCAAAAGATATCACAGTGGAGTCATTATTGTGAAATCAGTGATAAAACCACTAATCAAGTGGTAGACTTGCGAAGTGGCTATGATCTGATTGATAAACGAGTGACTGAATATTTGGCGTGGCAAGAGACGAATGAGGGTAAAAGAGCAGGTGCACCAAGAATAAATGGAAATCAAAAGGAAATGCTCTTTAACAAATGGGCCGAGCAAATCAGAGGAGCAGAACATGCAGCAGAAGGAGCAGCCACGACGGCCAGCAGACTTATTGATTGTATAAATGAAATTTACACAGGGAAAATTTGATCGCGGAGACCACTCTAGGGTACTTACCAACAACTCAACAGCTAGAAGTAGATTGGAAATAAAGAGCTCAAGAAAAGGCCAAAGTAATCCAAAGGCTAAGTAAGTTAAACTAGGATTGTTATTGGACATACTTGGTGAAGCCACATAGCCAATGGATGACTGTTAAGTGCGTTATAAATGCAACCGAAAAAATGGCGCCAGCTCTCATAGATATTGTTTTCTCAGCCCAGTTAAAAGCGGAAGTCAGCCACCCAACTCTCCTCAAACAGATGTTACATACATGTGATTTTAGAGATCAAATACATAAATAGTTTAATTTTAGATTTAATTTCGTTTTATTTTCCTGAAAAGAGGACGGTCATTTAAACCACATCCTTTATTTTTGTAATAATTTATTTTTAGAATTAGTCAGTAGTATTTAAACCCTTCTCATGCATTTAGAGAAGGGTCCAAAAATTTATCAAAAACTTGTCCTCAAAACATGCACTTTTGCACCCTCAGAGGAGGTTTTGGCGAATGAATGGAACAGGGTTTATTTGATATTTACATTTGATATTTGCTACTGATGTTGCACTTCTGCACTCTTAGTGGATGTTAAATCAAGGAGAGACAAATCAATTGTTGTTTGAAGCTCATGAGTAGGACTAGTTATAAATGGTACTTTTATCTCTTAACCATTTCAGCTTATGCGTTAAAGTGATATTCAGTTTTCAGTTGTTTATATATTACAGCATGGATGTCTGAGTTATCATTTGGCACTTTTGTACGGTGATAACTATTCGTTTATGTTTAGTGTATGAATAACTCATTTATGCGATAAGTTTTCACAACTGTTTCGTCTAACTTCTTATACGAAGTAGTTCATCTTTATCGAATTCTTTTCTTATGACAGCTGAATGATCTTGATTACCAGTTATTGTTTGAAATATTTTGAGATCGCATAGAAGAAAGATCACACCCCAGGTTAGCATAAATTTCGATGTTTTTTCTGTTTATTAGAATACAATAGCATAACATTAGATTAGAATTAGGATATAAGTATTCCATTTAGAATAGAAATACCCATCTTTCTCACACACACACACTGAATTGGGAAACTGGTCCCATATCCCCAGGCGGACCCGCTATACCAAACAGATAAGGAGCTGCCAACCAAGGTCCGGACCGGGCGAGTATCCCCCTTGTTGTTGACCCAATTCTCGGGGCCTTCAACAGAAGGTAAGCAAATGAATTTTTCTGATTAAATTTATGAAATAACTTTGCAATATGATAGTGCAGAAAACAGGATAACTCAGGAGGATTGCCAGGAAAAGAATGAAGCTGAGAATGAAATCTGTGATGAACTACTGGAAAGATTTCACATGAAAATAGAGTTTCTGGAAATATTGCTCAAGGAACCTGAAGGAGAAACGAAGCTTTCAGAATCTGATAAAGAAGAGATTATGGTTACCATGCATAATAAGGATGAAATATCTCAAACATTTATAGAGTTAAGTAAATGTTTAGACTCTTCACTTAATGATCTGATTGTAGGTACGAAAGATAGCATTAATAAATATGATGTTGAAATCAGATAAATTGAGCAAAGATTATTTGAAGGAGACAAAAGTATTAATCCAGCAGGATGAAGATGGAAGGAACCATCAATTTAAAAGAGATGATCAACAACATGAGAATGAATTTGAGGAAGGCATTAGATTGCAAAAGTATATCAACTGACAACATAATGAAGAACTAGATATTAGTCCGGAAGTACAAAGAAAGACAAATAAATACCAAAGATACAGATGGAGAATGAAGAAATGGGTCAAGTGGAAGCTATTGCAACAGAGGTGGAATGGGAAGCTGATGAATGAGTTCAGGGAACTTGAAAAAATTCATATTGATTTGTTAGAGAAGAAGAGACTCAAAGGAATGGAGTCACAACAAGGAGGATTTGCTGAAATCCAGAAGATATATGACGGAATATTGGTGCTTGAAGCATCAAAATAGGACAAAAGGTATTGTATTTTTAAAACTGATAATTGTTGTATGTTTGCAGGTCATGTAAACTTGGGGAAAAATAGGCAATTATTGGAAACTGTCATAACAACAGGTGGAAAAATGACTACCCATAGTCATATGAAGAATAAAGAGAAAAGTTACAGTCAAGTGAAGGAAGATGTCCAGTTAGATGACATCCAAAGGATAAATCTAAATGAGGATGGAAAAGGAATTATTGAGATCAAAGAAGTGTTTGGAAAGGAAAAGATCCATTCATATGAACATAGAACAAAGAGTTTTCTCAGGAAAACTGATGAATCTAATACAAAGAAAAGGGAGAATCTTATGGTGTATTCAGGAAGTGGGAGTCAAATGGAAGAATTGATGATGAAATTATTTGAGGAGACCTTGGTGTCTCATAGTTTTGAAACTAATATTTTTTGTGTAAATGTAGGATACACTGAAGTAAGGCAACTGGTTTATGTTGTCCTAAGGGAAAGGAAAAGTAAAGATATGATTTTTCAGAAGTTAGAAGAAGGAAATTCACATAATCTTGTGATGCAGAGGGAAGAGTAGCTGTTAAACATAGTTGTAGCGAATTATGCAGATATTGGAAAACTATTAAGGACTGAAGCCAAAGGAAAGCAGATATTGAAGATTTATACAGAAGACTTGGTAGATGTTAAATAGTTATTGAATATTATTGACCTTGAAGAAAGCTAGAGTAGAGAAGGACTAAAGACAGATGTTACAAACAATGAAGTTAGTAAAGGTCGTGCAGAGCTCTTGGGAGAAATTCAAAATGAGATGAAAAATTTGTGGCATGAGTCTAGTCTTTTGGAGAAGACGCAAGGAAACCAAAGAATAAGTGATTAGACTATACAACCAGAACTGATTGAGAATGAAGAAGTTGTCATGGATGAGAAATATGGAAAAGAAGTTGTCAGAAATGTTGGCATAATGAGGAAACAGGGTAAAGCATTTGTGTTTAATGAATTGATTGATTCTGGTGAAGATTTATATTCAGAAACAAGGCAATGTGAAGTCAATTCGAAACAAGGAATTGATTATGAAGATCAGATCGAAGTAAGGAAGGGTGAGATCAGAATGTCTTAGAAAGATGGAATGATGTTGAATCAACAGTATGGAACTGTAGAATTAGAGATGAGTTCAAGAGATAATAGTAACAGGATTACTATTGTACTACAGGGAGTTATTGATGAAGAAGAGGCTAAAAATGACATTTTAGAAGCAGAAAAATATGATGCCATAATCCTTAAGGGTGCAAAAATTAAGTTACTAGAAGAAGAGGTATTCCAAGAACCTAAACAAGAAGGAAGAATTCTTAGTTTTCAATACATTTGTTGAATTGCAGGTATACTGGAAATTGAAGTAAGAAGTGATGAATCCATAAATGAGAAACCAGAAGAAGAAACTGGAATTATTGCAGGGGATCAATGGAGAAGGTATTGGCACATGGATTATGATGTTCATATGCAAGAACACATCTAGTTGTAGGAGAATATTATTCATCATCTGAGAAGCGAAGTGGACAAAGAAATTGATGAGCTGTGGGAACTCATACAACCACATTCCAATAGAATAAATAGAGGGCAAAAGGAGAAAGGAAGATTGGCTGGAAATAATGGTACAGGTGAAGGTAATGGTAAGTTGAAAATTAAGGTGTGGAAGCCTAGCATAAATTGTGATGATGAGAAAAAAAAAGTAATATATATGAAAAAGACAGCAGCAGACAATGAGAGCATAGCTAATGGGGTGATGCAGCATAAAATATGGAGACCTGGAGAACAACAACCAACAATAGCAGTAACCAAGGATAGACTACCGAAAAAAGTATGGGATCTAGGAGGACACAGATCAGAAGCACATGATCAGGAGATCATGATTATTTTTAACCTTGGAAGTATGATGTAGGAGCATCTAGGCCTAGCCAATAATGTGATGGTGTGGTCACATGTTGTGGCTAACATGAGTTTGGAAGAAGAATTGGTTACTTAATTTCTATAAATTGCAAAGTATGTAAGTAGTTATATTGTTGCCGAATACTAAGGAAAAGAGAGAGTTGTGTTATCAGAAACGGCCAAGGAGACTTAGCGATGGCGATCATGTGATAGAACGTCAACTGTCGAATCAGAAACAGATCGATAGTCATCATATGGCATATACGCGAGGGCGTTAAGTAGCGAAGGCAGTATTCTACGGTGGGAAGCAGATTATCGAGTGGCCTCAAAAGCCATAAGTGGTTTCCAGAAAATGGACCCGATGAGGTTATGAGCCATATTTTAATTGAGTTGAAGTCCGAAGGTGATCAGATCATCCGTTGAATCCAAGATCATACAGATATCGGGTGCAAACATGCACGAGGTTAATTCAAATTTCGAACTCGATGGGTTCTTATACAGCGGGTGAATTCTATTTGAGATCCGGCGATCTTGGTCGTTCGCCGCGGGATCGATCAAATGGTGATCACGCGGAGAAGTACATGTTGGTTAATGGCCTGAGCGAAACTGATGGAGTTCTGAATGCGGGTGTATAAGTTTTGAAGTCCAGCTAAGTGTAGCGGAGTGGGGTTTCTCGTGTATATCCATGGTTTCATGCATTTTCGATATAATGTTGTGGTCCCAGGTTTTAATGAAAAAACACCAAAGCATGCTTCTGATAGCATTTTTGACCTCAAATTGCGATGTGCGATAAGGGATACCTCTAGAACTGTGCAAAGGCTAAAGTAAAGCATGGAAGAGGTAAAATTTCCTATGTTGTGGAGTAGTTCTATTATAAAAAGTTTATAATAGAAAAAGCACATATATATGGAATTGTGGGTTAAGTCTAGGTATAGCCCAGAGTAATAAAAGTTTTAATGAGGGTTAAGAGTCCTGGTAAGGTATTTTGGGTGTGGCAGCCATATGGTTGCATCAAAAGGGTTAAGGGAAGAATGCATTGAAACACTAAATGTTTTAAGTTCTAGTGATATCTATAAGAAGCCCTTTGCTAAAATAGTTGAGCTATGTCGAACCTATTCTAGAAGTCAAGCTAAGGTAGGAAAAATAATATAGGACAACTCAATGGATTACATATCTAGGAATTCTAAACCAATACAAGGTGGTGTCACTCGAATTAAGTTGGGGAACCTCTTTGAAAATTTGAAAACAGACATCCTAAACACCATTAGTGATCAATTGGATAATTTGAAAATTCAAATAAAACAAGAGGAAGAAAAGGTTTCTTTGGCTATTTTCTGTCGTAAGTGCAGAAGGAATCACGCTGAGAGAGAATTCCCCACTAACATGGTATAAGTTTACAGGATCTGTACACATGAGCACCCGAATAACCAATGCCCCTCCCTTCCTGGATTACAAGCTATTTATAAAGGGGGGGTTGAGACTAGTGATTTTCCTCAATCAACTAGGAAACCATTGTGGAGGTGGTTAAACAATAATACTTATCAGCATCCTAATACGCAAGGTTTTTCTCAAAACCAACCATGGAATCCTTGGCCACTTTATCCTCCATGGCCTACACAACCACCTCAAAATTCACCTTGGAACCAAGGATGGAGAGATAATTTATGTGGGAACACTTTTCAGCCTCAAAACCAAGCACCTCCATATCCTCAAAATCAATGGCCACCCTACATGCCTTATGCATCAAATGTGCCTTAATTTCAGCAAGGGTATAATTCATCTTATTTTCATCAACCTTTATTACTACTACCACCTCCAGTAAAACAACCCTTGCCCTTACCTCAAAGCACTCATTCATCTTCACAGCAAGTGCAACAATATTTTAACCCTCCTCACCCAACACAACTACCTACACAACTGATTACTAATCCAAATAATAGACCTCCTCAACCTGTACAGAATATGGAGTTGTAGCCTTTTCCCACTTATGTTATCACTACTTTTCATTTAAACGAAATTCAATTAAGGTATGGGAAAACAGTTAATAAAATAAAATCAACATTAGTCATTCAAGAGGAGGATCCTCATATAGAACCTGAGGATGAAACCATTAAACAAACAGAAAATGAAAAAAACAGTGAACTAAAAGAATCACAATAGCTCTTAGAACCTAGGGAACCTCCTTATCTGGAGAGATTTCTCATAAACAAAATTGAAACTCCCATATAATATGACTTGGAATTTGAATGGAGAAATGTCTACATAAAAAATCCTTTGTTGCAAGCTATTAGACACTTTCCTATTTATACCAAGATTATTAGGGATATTTGCATCAAAAATCTAGGAAGAAAGAAAAATAAATATCAGAATATTAAAGTAATAAGTCAAATTTCAGAAATGATATCTGGATTACCACCAAAATATGATATCCAGGGAACCCTGTAGTAACCATAGAAATCAATGGGACTTTTCTGCCTAATACTCTAGTAGACTTAGGGGCAGCCATCAATGCAATGGTTGTTGACATTATGACATTATTACAATTAAAATAAGTAAGGCCTACACCCATTATGTTGGAGTTGGCAGATGAGTCCATTGTTAAACCTATGGGGGTCCTAGAAAGCATAGTGGTAACAATATCTTCCTGGGAATACCCGATTGATTTCATAGTAAATTCTTGAAAAAATACTAAACCCAAACATCCAATAGTTTTAGGGAAGCCTTGGTTAGCCACTGTTGATGTTGTTATTGGGTGCAGAAATGGGGAAATAAATATTTCTAATGGGTCACAAATTCAAAAATTACCTATTTTTCCACCTATCCAATTAGCTGTTGAAGTACCTCTTTGGTTGAAAAATCCCTTTGTGGAAGAAGACTATATGTTTCCCTCATTGACTTTAGAACAATCAGGGGGCTTCAAGAGTAGTCTGAAGAACATGTTTTGCAACAATTCTTATCTGATATCAATTGCATAGATTATCTTGTTTATTTTAGTGGCTATCATCATGTTTTCAGTAGTGAATTTTAGGAAACTTATCACCCTCATGTGTTTTCATCATTTTCTATGGCATCCTTGGAAGAAAGCAATGAAATAAATTCCCAACCAGTTGAAATCAGTGCTAGAAAAACACTATACATTGGTACATAATTAATTACAGAACATAGACAATAAGTAATAAACATGATTCAGAAACAAACCAAAGCATTTTCTTGGGATTATTTAGATATTAAAGGGATCCATCCTAATACTTGTACATACCGCATTTAAAAAACTGAATAAATCAAGCATGTTAGGCATCCACAAAGACGAATGAATCTAGCTCTCAAAGAAATTTTCAAGGATGAATTGCAAAACTTTTAAGGGAAAATTTTATATACCCCATCTCTGATAGTAAGTGGATATCTCCCTTGTTCATAGTTCCCAAGAAAAATGGGAAGTGGAGAACTTGTGCTGACTACAGAGACTTAAACAAAGCTACCTCGAGGGATTATTTTTCTTTACCTTTTATTGATCATGTGCTTGATGCACTATCGGGGAAAAATGTATTTATCCTTCTTGGATGGGTAGAGTGGCTACAATCAGATTCTAATAGCCCTGGAAGACCTACAGAAGACTACTTTTACCTGCCCATGGGGCACCTATGCTTACAAAGTTCTTACTTTTGGCCTGCAAAACTCTCCAACTACCTTTCATAGAGTTGTCTTAGCTATATTTATTGACCTTATACATGACTGTGTGGAATTCTATATGGAGGAATTCATAGTGTATGGTTATGACTATCAACAGGATTTGCAGAACTTGGAAAAAGTGTTGATTCATTGTCAAGAAGCTCATTTGGCCCTCAGTAATATTATATGTAAAATGATGCAAACTAGGGGAATTGTTTTGGGTCACCATGTGTCACAAGAAGGGATAAAAGTTAACCCTACAAAAATTAAGGTAATATGACATATTTCAGTCCTGACATTGCAAAAGGAGGTAAGAATATTTTTGGGACATACAAGGTACTATCGGAGATTTATTGACAATTTCACTAAAATTGCAGCACCAATGTTTAAACTGCTTACTAAAGATGTTGATTTTATATGGGATACTGATTGTCAAAATGATTTCCAGGAACTAAAGGACAAATTATCTACTGCTCCAGTGTTGACAGGACCTAACTGGTCTCTCCTTTTTCACATTTGTACTAATGAATCAGATACAACCCTTAGAGTTGTGCTAGGACAAAATGAGAATCATTTGTTAGAGAATATCTCTCACCTTTAGAATTAAATTTTACAATTACTGAAAAAGGATTATTAGCAGTAGACCATGCTATCAAAAAGTTTGGGCACTATATTATTGGTCATGAAAATGTTGTCCATACTGATCACTCTATTATTAGGTTCCTTACGAATAATCAAATTACTAATGGAGTAATTATTAGATGGTTTCTCTTACTTCAGGAATTTAATATCACTGTGATTGACAGGCCTAGATGAGATAATTTAGCTATAGATTTCCTGTCCTGAATGAATATTGTCCGAGACATAACTCTAGCACCAATTTCAGGCGACTTTCTGGATGAGAATTTATTTTTTGTTTCAACACATACTCCTTGGTTTGTTGATGTGGAGAACTATCTAGTATCACGAAAGTTTCCACAGAATCTGTCCACCAGGGAGAAACATGTAGTGAAGTACCAACTATTATATTATAGAAGGAGACTTGTACCGCACAGGGCATGATTTGATCATGATAAGATGTGCACAAGAAGATGAAACATACGATGTCTTAAGATCTTGCCACAATGAACCTTGTGGTGGGCACTTTCTAGGAAAAATAACAACTTATAAGGTCCTACATGCACGTTATTACTGACCCACTCTTTTTAAAGATACGAAAAGGTTCATTTCTAGTTGTGATGCTTGCCAAAGAATGGGGAGGCATGTTCCAAGTGATGGGATGCCTCTTTAGACTCAGATATCAATAGAACCTTTTGAAAAGTGGGAATTGGATTTTGAAGGGCCCATTTCTCCCATGTCCAAGAAGACGAGGTACATATTAGTTTGTATTGATTATGTGATGAATCTAGTGGAAGTTAAGGCTTTATATTCTGCCACTAAGAAGTTTGTTGTACATTTCATCTTTGAAGACATTTTCACATGGTTTGGAGTAACTAGAGAGATTGTCACTGATCAAGGGACAAAATTCACTTCCAAAATATTAACCTATATGAAGAGGAAAAGTCAGCTTCAGGTGCTTTTATTTTGAAGCAACCCTTCAGGGATGAATTCCAGAACTATAGTAGAACCATACTACAACTTGAATTGTCTTCATAGGTCCAGGTTTGTGACCTTTTTGTACAATCATACTCCAATAGTCTAGTGACCTGAATATTTGGACTAGTGCAAACTAGTGTGGTGGTCCTCTCCATTTCCAACACATTACATGCCTCAATTGCATACCATCTCAATCCTTATGAAGTCTCACTCCTAGGTTTAACTTATTTTTCCACACATCACCACTTGGATCTCAAAATGGTCTAGACCCTATGGACTTCTGCTACAACACTGATGGACCAACTTCAAAATGTAATATCTCTTCAACCCTTAGGATATTTTATAACTTTCATATATTGTTGGAAAGGTGTATCAAAGAGATATCCATCTATGCACTTTGCAAGGTCACTTACCTTGGTCTTTTGCACATAAAATGGCTTGATGTGATTTCATACCACTCTCTGAAGCCTTTTTCAAGAAAGAAATCAACTAGAGCTATGAGGGTTTTTCAACAATGCATGCCCTCAACACCTAGTAGTCACAGTTTTCAAGAATTCCTCACCTAACCTACCATGATCATGTTTCTCAATAAAAGAACACACATACTAGCTTGATATTGCCCTTGACATTAATGATTGCATAACAATCTCCAATGCAAATCGTTAATGCCAATCAATCAAAACACTTTGTCCAACAAGAGTTGCAATTTTCAGCCTTCTAAAATCTTCTTGAGATTCTACATGTTGCTATCCCCATATGCATGAGTAACATGGATTAATGTGGCATCCTCTCACACCGTTGTGGTCAACATGGTAGGTTAACTTGCAAGAAAAATAAAATTTGCATAAAATCTCCATTTGATACTATTATTATGCCACTCGAAAAGGTCTCTTGTGTGTAGATCGATGTCAAGGGGTCATAACCAAAACTATGGAATTTTTAAGCCCAAAAATGTTGTTTGATGCCTCAAAATGACTCTAGAAGGTTTCAAACCCTATTTTTCCTAACTGGGAATTTTTATTAAGGTAAAAATACAAGTTGATTCCCTAAATGTTTTCCACTCTAAAAGCATCAAAATAGATAATAAATAATAGAGTTATCTTATATAGATTACATTTATTCACCCACTTAGAGTTTATATAGTGGCTCAAGAAGGTATGGTAGAATATCTCACTGAATTAGGGAGACTCATTGATTGAGCTACAAAGAAACCAATAAATGGAAAGAAGTGAAGAAAAATAATTTCAAAGGAAAGGAGTGAAGAAAAAAATGGAAATGTTAAATGTTAATTAAAAGAGGTTAAACAATAAATGGTGAACATGCATCAGCGTCACCATGCTTAACCTCACTAAAGTTGGAGATGTTGGAGGAATTTTTTGAACTTGAGAAATAAAGAAACAACCTATTGACATGGGAGGAAACAAGTTGGCATATGAAAAATCAAAATCATGCAATATGGCATAAATTGAGAAACACAAATATGATTAATAGAGAAACAAAAATATGATTATTTTTATGAAAATAGTGCTCCTGCAATTTCAATTTAGAAAATATTAGATTATTATTGTAATATGTGTATAATTCCCACTGTAGATCAACAGATTATCCAATATACTAAAACAAAATACAAGATCTACTTTTACAACACTTTCTGGAAGCTTAATCGAATTGAGCAAGATCAAGAGAACACATATAATTGATAATGAGAAATCCATCACACATAACATAGAAGAAATAACTTGGGGAAAGCCTCAGCCTAAAACCCCAACTCTGTATTATCATACAAGTGGAAATCTTGTTCAAGTTATAAAAAGAATCAACTCTCAAGCTATCTTGCTCTCTCTGCAATGAAAAAATATAGCTCACAGAGTGAATAGACATAGTATATGTCCTCCTCAAGCCCTCCAAGCCTCCTATTCCCTTGCGCAATTTTTCTTGGGGTCCAGTGAAGCCACATGTGTGAATTTTCCTCATCACACTCACTAAACCTGAAGAAGTAACTATGCAATCCTCAAGGAAAGGATTCCTTCTGCATGCAAGGAATATTTTGGAATATTCTAGCAATTGATAGTACATTGCCCCTCCATCTGATCTCAACTGGGTCTCTTTCTGAACTGACATGCATGAGTTATTTATGAGAGAATACTCAGTTATATGAAGTGCAGTAATTACATGTATGCAAGCATTAACTAACTGAACTCACATTAATTCAACAAACTGTTTGAATTAATCTAACTAGACTTGACTCAAGTAACTAAGTCAACTAATTACAACTTAATATTACAACTCATCCTTATCTCTTTAACTGATTGATAAATTCCTCAATTAATGGAGAAACTGTTGCATGTCCCTACATAGACTTCATGTTTGATTTTCCTTAACTAATTAACTCAAGATGAATTAATTAATTATTTTACAAATAGCTATAAGATCAAATTCGAATTTTACTTCACTATTTTAGTTTAGGGGCTAACTGAAATGGGAAGGTATCCTGAAATGCTATTTATAGAATGCTATTTTTAGCACTTCCATTTTTCATTCCTTATAGCTATGTTCAACACTGGTTGAACTGCTATTTATAGCAGTGCTATTTTTAGCAATTCTTTTTTAGCATTTCTTCTTGCTATTTTCAAGACTCCCTCTCAACAAGAAAGGGATTATCAGTAACCCCAATCCTGTCTCTGTGGAACTCAAACTTGCATTTTGACAATGCCTTCATCAAAATATTTGCATCCTGTTCTTCGGTTGAAACATACAACAACAACATGATCCTCTTGACCACACAGTCTCGAAGATGGTGATACCACATATCAATGTGCTTGGACCTATCATGAAAAACTGGATTCTTAGAGAGATTGATATAACTCTGGTTATCGTAGTAGATCACTGTAGGATCCATCCTCTGACCAAACAATCCCACTAGAATCTTCCGCATCTAAATGGCCTCACATGCAACCTAACTAGCAGCCATGTATTTAGCCTCTGTTAAGCTAAGTGCAACTGATCTCTGTTTCCTACTGTACCAGGAAACTGCAGCTGAACCAAGGTTGAAGATTCCTCCAGAAGTGCTCTTCTGGTCTGATGGACTCCCTGCCCAATCCACATTTGTGAAGCCCTAAAGCTTCACTCCCTCTGTCCATTTGTACCACAATCCGAACTGAGATGTGCCTTTGAGGTATCTCAGCACATGCTTCACTGCCTTCCAAAATAGCTTGGAAGGATGAACCATAGCTTGACTTGGCTGGTTCACGTCAAAGCATAAGTCAGTCGTGTGTTCACCAGATACATAAGTAAACCCATCAGCTGCAATTAAACAGTAGCAACTACTACCTCACCTGAAGTAGCATCCTCCTTCCTCCAGTTCCTAGTTAGAGGAGTCTGCATGGGCTTGCACTTCTCCATGTGAAAGCACCTGCGTATCTCATTGGCATACTTGCCTTGAGACACAAATGCTTCACCATCTTTCTGCCACGCCTTAATTCCTAGAAGGTAGTGCATAACGCCCATGTCCTTCATCTCCAAGTCTCTTGCAAGGTCCTCCTTACAAGGCTATATCAACTGATCATCACCTGTCAAAATCAGATCATCGACATAAAGAACAATGATCAATGGTTTACCTTCTACCATGATGTGGTAAAGGTTTGCATCTACTTCATTCTTGGTGAAGCCCAAACTAGTGAAATAGCTATCGATCCTGGTGTACTAAGCATGAGGTGCTTGCTTCATCCCATACAAAGCCCTCTTGAGTCTGCACACATGCGACTCACTATTGGAAGTCTTGAAACCCTCTATCTGCTCAATGTACACCTCCTCCTCAATCTTCCCATTGAGAAATGTTTTCTTCACATCCATCTGATGGATCTTCCACCCCATCTATGACGATAATGCCAACATCAATCTAATCAATGAGTACCTTTCTATGGGAGCAAAAGTCTCATTGTAGTCATCCCCTCGACCTGTGAGAAACCTCGGGCAACAAACTTTGCCTTATGTTTCTCAACACTGCCATCAACTGCCTACTTTACCTTGTAAAGCCATATGTAACTCACCACCGAATTAACCTGAGGCCTTGGGACAACATCCCACACACTGTTCCAAATGATAGAGTTGTACTCCTTTACCATTGCATCAACCTAGACTAGTTGTTGCACTGCCTCCTCGAATGAAGAAGGTTCGATATATACACACTCCCCAACCAGGGCCATGTACCCAGTGTACCACTCGGGCGACCTCCTCTGTATGTGCTGAGAAGATGGATGTCCCACATTCTCTCGTGCATCCAGTATCAACCTATCAACTTCCCTTGAGAAATTTCACCCATCTCTGGAAGTATCAGCATGAGTGGATGTCTCCACTCCCAGATCCTTTGCATGTGGCTTCTTTGCATCAATCTGGGGCTCCTCCTCCTTAGGAACTGAAAGTTCCTCCTCTGCATTCAACTTGAGCTCCCTCTCAAGTGACACTTGCATGGCTTTCTGCTCGTTGAACTTCAGATCCCTGCGTACTACAGTCCTCTGAGTGGAAGGCAGGTACACCCGATAGTTGTGGGCTGTATTCGTGTAGCCCACAAGTATTCCCAACTCAGCTGTTGGGTGTAGCTTCTTCTTGGCATCTTTGGTCAGATGACAGTAAAATGATGATCCAAATATTCGAATGTGGCATACATCAGGTCGCTTCCTGGAATAGGCCTCCATAGGTGTTTACATTCCTAGTATACGGTGTAGGCTTCTGTTCTGCAAGTATACTACTGTATCGCATGCCTCGACCCAGAAATGTAGTGGTAGGCTTTGGTCATTCAACATCACTCGAGCTACTCCCAAAATCGATCTGTTCTTCCTTTTGGCCACCCCATTCTTTTGTGGGTTATGGGGTGCCGTCAATTCCCGTTTAATACTTTATGTAGTGTAGAAGTATCTAAACTGTTGGGAAACATACTCTCCACCATTGTCACTACGCAAGGCTTCTATTTTCTTTCTAGATTCTTTCTCTGCCAAGGCTTTAAACTCATAAAACCTCAAGAAGGTCTGATCCTTCTTTGCATAAAGTATATCCAGCATCTACGAGAAAAATCATCAATAAAAATAACATTGTACCTTTGTTTAGAGGTGGAGGCTGTAGAGAAGGGTCCATATACATCTGAGTGAAATCGCTCCAGGATTGCTCCAGCTCTACCGTCTCGATCTAGAAAGGAATATTTTGCATAATTACCCAAGTTACAACCTTTGCATGTAGTCGTCTGCTCAGCTTTTCCTTTGCGTAATCCGATAGAAATCTGTTGCATGATCTTCAACGCTCTATGGTGCAACTGGCCCAGTATTCTATGCCATAGCTTGCCAACATCTTGCCTCTGCACCATCTCAGCTTTGGAACTCAATGCAGCACAGTCATTTACCTCCAACTTGTAGAGATTCTTTACTCGAATCCAAAGTCGCTTTGTCTGTCCAGTACCAATATGCCTCAGGAATACCTTTCCTTTAGTAAAGACTACATCATAGCCTTTATCTTCTAGCATAGCGACAGACACAAGATTTTTCTTCAGACCTAGTACATTCTTTACATCAATCAAGGTGAGGGGAGCTCCCTATGAAACACAACTGTACCTTCACCTGAAACACGATACTTTCCATCATTGCCCATCTCGATTTTCATTTGGAGATCCTTCTCCTCCAAGGTACTGAAGATATTCTTGCCACCTGACATGTCGAATGAAGCTCCATTGTCTAGGTACCACACACCTCCCACTATGGATGAAACCATGCATGCGATAAGTGAGAAATCCAGCTCAAACTCTGATGATAGTGCCTCACCATCAGATCTCTTCGAGGAACCCTTCTCGGATTTCTTCTGTGAACAATCTGTAGCATATTGGCCCACTTCATGTCAATGAAATCATCGTACTTTCGATTTCTCAATCTTCTTCCCACCATGGGAAGAACTAGATTTGGGGTGGGATGCCTGCCCTTTCCCTTTCCTCGCCTTACTCACTAAGGCTAGATTTTCCTCATCATCTTGCTTCAATGAGGATCCACCTCTGGTGCTTCTTCTGATTTCCTCCTGCATCAGATCCGCCCAAAGTCATTCCCAATCTGGCAGTTTTTCTCTTCCACTAACCGAGTCTTGGTAGCTATGTCAGCTCTTAGGAAGACTGAGGAGTTCAAGACTCACCATGTCATCATTAGTGGTCACGATCCCTACACTTCCAAGCTCATCCCTGCAGGTGGTGAGCTTTTTTAGATATGTAGAGATCGTGTCGTCCTTTTCACACTTGATTTTCTGAAGCTTGTCTTTCAGCGCCAATGTCCTCTGATCACTGCTATTCCAATATAGATCTTTCAATGTTTTCCACATTGAAAATAGTGTCTCTTTCCCATGGAGGCTTGAAACAATGTGGTCTCTAACTCCCTCTAGGAGGATTCTCCTTGCTCTAGCCACACATTTCTTCCATTCCACCAGTTGAGTAGCATCAGTCAGCTTGGGAACTTCTTGACCAATGAAGTCATTTAGACAATTATCCTCTAACAGTGCCTCCATGCGATATTTCTAGGCTATATAATTTGAGTTGCCATCAAGGGCATACTCGAGTCTTAAACCATTGAATGCCATTAGTGAAATTGAGATGTGATAAGAACTCGATTTCTATATTTAGGAACCATAACCTTCGAAATCCTCCTTGTATACTGTTCTTCGCCTTGATCACCTTTGCTCTAATACGATGTAGAAATTTCCATTGTAGATCAACAGATTATGCAATATACTAAAACACAATACAAGATCTACTTCTACAACGTTTTGTGGAAGGTTAATTGAATTGAGAAAGATCAAGAGAACACATAGAATTGAGAATGAGAAATCAATCACACATAAGAAAGAAGAAATAACCCAAGGAAAGCCTCAGCCTAAAACCCCAACACCATATTATCATACAAGTGGAAATCTTGTTCAAGTTACAAAAAGAATCAACTCTCAAGCTATCCTACTCTCTTCCCAATCAAACAATATAGCTCATAGACTGAATAGACATATTATATGTCCTCGTCAAGCCCTCCAAGCCTCCTATTTCCTTCGTAGTTTTTCTTGGGGTCCAGTGAAGCCACATGTGTGAATTGGCATCATCACACTCACTAAACTTGAAGAAGTAACTGCACAATCCTCAAGGAAAGAATTCCTTCTGCATGCAAGGAATATTCACAATGGAATATTCTAGCAACTGATAGTACATTGCCCCTCCATCTGATCTCAACTGGGTCTCTATCTGAACTGACATGCATGAGTTATTTATGAGAGAAAACTCAATTATATGAAGTGCAGTAGTTACATGCATGCAAGCATTAACTAATTGAACTTACATTAATTCAATAAATTGTTTGAATTAATCTAACTGAACTTGACTCAGTTAACTAAGTCAACTAATTACAACTCAATATTACAACTCATCCTTATCTCTTTAACTGATATATAAATTCCCCAATTAATGGAGAAACTGTTGCATGTCCCTACATAGACTTCATGTTTGATTTTCCTTAACTAATTAACTCAAGATGAAATAATTAATTATCTTACAAATAAGATCAAATTCAAATTTTACTTCACTATTTTAGTTTAGGGATTGACTAAAATAGGAAGGTATCCGAAATGCTATTTATAGAATGCTATTTTTAGCACTTCCATTTTTCATTCCTTATAGCTACGTTCAACACTAGTTGAACTACTATTTATAGCAGTGTTATTTTTAATAGTTCTATTTTTAGCATTCTTGTTGCTATTTTCAACAATATGTTTTGATTCTGTTAGACCAACATAGATCCATCTAGTATGGATCAAACAGGAGTCAAGAGGGATGAAATTTATTCACTTGCCAACTTCTTTAGAGTGCAAAATACAATGTGTTATTTTTCATTATTTAAATTGTATTTTTAAATGCTAAATAGAGTATATATTAGATCAAATAAATGTTTTAACCATAAAAACTTAATTTTTTAAAAATGATATGTACTAGCAATTGCACCAGATATTGCAAAGGAAGCACCATAAGGCATAAATTCAAAAATAATCGTGTCATACAGAAATTCACTGAATATAAAAATTAGTAAACAAAATGTCATTCAAAATTGGAAGATAAACCCCCGATCGGGGTGCATACTAGGCGATCGATGAAATCAAGGAATTTAATGGTGAGAGCCTCAAAGTGTCAACCCACCACCTTCCACATGCCTGGCAAGGCTGGTTGGGTCACGTCAAGAAATTGTGAGAGTTATAGGTAGGAGGGTGTCGATAGGATGGGCGTCTCTCTCCATTATGGCAGTGAAGTTTTGAAGGTATGCAGGGTGATAATGAGAGTAAGAAAGGAGATTGTTGCATAGGAGGGCATTGAAACGAAGGCGAGCAGACATACTAGGCTACTAGGCTCGCATCCAGACCGCCATAGTGAGGGTGAATTGGTATGGTGTCTATCCCATTGGTACGCTCTTTGTTGCAATGCTAGAAGTCTTTGGGGTTTATCGCCTCAGTCAGTAGGGTATCAGTTAGCGGGGGACACGCTCTTTGTTGCAATGCTAGAAGTCTTTGGGGTTTATCGCCTCAGTCAGTAGGGTATCAGTTAGCGGGGTTCTATAAGTCCGAGTCTTTCTTTGTTTTGTTTAATGTTGAGTTTTGTTTAATGTTGAGTCTGGGTCTGCAACGGAAATTAAGTGAAGGTATTATCTTGTTAAATTTTAAAAATAAAATATAAAATATGATATTTTTATGTATTTTTTTCTTTTTTTGCTATGCTATTTTGTTTCTCCTTTGCCCACCACAAGATAGTGGTGGATTTTCTTCTTTTTTCTTGATATTGAATGCAGGCTAACATTCTTTTTATTCAACATTGTTGAGGGTTCTTTAGACATAAAGTTGCCCTTAATTCTTACAATTTCTTCAATTTAAATTAAGTGAAGGTATTATCTTTGTTACATTTTAAAAATAAAATATAAAATATGATGTTTTTATGTGCTTTTTTCTTTTTTTTGTATGTTATTTTGTTTCTCCTCCCCCCACCACAAGATAGTGGTGGATTTTCTTCTTTTTTCTTGATATTGAATGCAGGCTAACATTCTTTTTATTCAACATTGTTGCGGGTTCGAACATAAAGTTGCCCTTAATTCTTACAATTTCTTCAATTTTTATTGCTTCTTTCAGATTGTCAATATCTGCACACTTAAAAAAAAATGTTAAATTTATATAAAAAATCATAAAAAGAACCATTTTGATTCTTTCCATCCTTATTTTTTAACAAAGCTTTCCCTCCTTCATCTCTCCGAATTCTTTATACTTTATACTCAGTTTCATCTCGCTGACCAACTTGATCTTCCACCAAGACCACCACTCCGTTGAACAGTTTATTTATACATTTCTTTCTACAACATTTGGAACCATTCCTCACTTGAAAGAGTTTCATGAAGATTCATCAAATGAGATTACCTTCTTCCATTACTAAACATCATTATTTATACATGCATGAGGAGGAAAATCGATACACATTAAACCCGTCAACGGGCAAACAACGGTCTGCACGGTCGACGCCATCATAATTAATGTTCTAACCATTATTGAATAGTGAAATGCACTGAAGTACATTAATATGCCGTTATATCAATAATTAATATCAATTAAACAAAATTTTGCAAGAATGACAATACCGATCATAAGCTATTCATTAATATATCTCATAAGGTATTCATTAATCTATCTGTCACATAGAGACTTCAATGATACATTATTAAACTTTTCCCTAGGCCGTTGCCATTATGGCAGTGAATACAATAATGTCCATAGGCTGTACCCGTAGGTTCCCAATTGAATACTTGTAGATGTTTATATTCTTTTCACTGACAGATGTGTGAACCATAGTATCCTGCTACCATTAGATATAATCAGGGGAGTTGTCTATAATGTGATTTTTTGGAAATTCTGGTGATGGAATCTTGCTGAAGAAATTGAGGTTAAATCTTGATTTGTTGCAGCAGTGAAAATGGTTTTGGATTCAGCACCCTGAAAAACCCCTGGGACACTTTGATTGTGCAGAAACTAGCTATCAAACTTGCGATTCCAATAAATTGCTGCCGAATTTTGACCCAAAAAAACCCACCTAAAAAACTTTCAAAAAATCACATTATAAAGACCAAGAGTCGAATCTACCAACCATAGATCACTCATGACCGTTGCATATACCTGCAAAACATTGAAATGCTTTCGTAAGTACTAGAATTAGCTTACACTTGCAAAACATTGCTTTACGGGTTTTATGGGAATTAGCATAATTATAGAAACTGGAAATTTTTGTTATTAGTAATGAGGGTGTTGAGGTTAGAAAGCACCATTAAAACCCTATAAAAACATGCTTCATTCCATGGCACGTATGGAGTGGTGTGATGTCACATGGCTTACTCATTCATTGGATAATTAAGACGACTCTCCATGGTTAAACCATAAAGGAAATATATTTCCAAGGTACATGCTTCATGCTTCATATTCCACGTAGTAGGTTTGAAGTGGTCTTACATGATGGGTTGAATTTTGATAAAACATCCTTGTTTTTATTTAAGGAAAAAAAGTCATTTCGGAAACCTCTTAAAATGGCAGTCTATTTTCATAGCAAATTATTTATTAAAGTGGACTTTATTATGTCAAACCAGCCATGTGTAATAGTAATTTATGGATTAACTAAATTCTTATTTAATTAT